>PQXH01000296.1:0-32113 GCA_004786125.1 Botrytis tulipae
AAATATTAAAAAAGCATTGATTTTGGTGTATTTTGAAGTGGCCCACTCGATGATATGGCCCACTCGATGATAAACCACGTTAATAGTATAGTTCTTGATTGAAAAATAAATTGAAAGTGAATAGCAAAACAAGGAAATCTCCTCCCCTTTAGACTTTCAGCTAATGCCTTCCACCCACCCTTTAGCTCCCCCATTCATTCCCCTCCTCCTCCTAGTTCCTCCTAGTTCCTCCTAGCTCCTACGCTCGCCCCCCTCCTCCTTCTTTTAACTCTTATACTCACTTCCCTTTATCCATCTCCCTTTCAACTCTAAATACTAAGGCCTTACAGCCCACATTTTCATTTTATTTATTAAAATTCAATAATAAAAGGATCACAAAAAGTGCCGATTCTATTTGTCACAAACGAAATAAGTGTTTCATCAATGACAAATATATTATTAATATTATAATCTACATATAGAAAATTTGTATAAAGAATTTATATTGAATTTCTCTTCATCTCGAATATTGATTCTGCCACCACAGGGCTGGCCATTGTCCAGCTTTGCTGACTAAGCCAGAAGAAACCCCTCTCCCCTGCAAATACCTATTGCTAAGCCACTATTGTTCAGTCTTCCAAGGTTGGTCTCAAGCAAGAAGTATTTATTACTATCAAGTGCATCCAGCCAGCCTGTATCAAGTCAACTTTCAAGAATATACTTTTATCTATTGGGAGCATTACGCCCAAGGAAATCAATCACGACGAGAACTACATAAACCGCCAATCCACCATAACCTTACAACAACCCCGAGAGTTTGAGAATCCAAGAAATCATGTCTGCATTGGAAGCAACGTCTACAAGCTTCATGCAAATACCAGAGATGCGACTTGCAATCTGGGAAGCCCTAGTCCCACCGCCCCGACGAATATACATGCAAAAATCCGGCTTATCTCTTTCGGATCATAGATGCTGGGTGGCAAAAGTCAATTCTGATTCCAGGTCTCTCACAATTCCAAATCCGTCTATTCTAAGAATATGCGCTGAATCCCGAGATTATTTTATTCGTGAGAAAGGATACACTATACTTAGCTGTTGTCTCATAAACCCAATATACGTAAATTACTCAAGAGATCAACTTTGGTTCGATTCTTTATCTTGTCTTCGGAGTTACGCAAGGAACGTTTTTTATAGAGGTCGCGTGGCAAGACGTAACCGCCAAATGAATGAGGAAGCTTTGGAATTGTCTAGGATTAGAAAGCTTGGTATAAGCTTGACTGACAAGGACAAGATAGGGCAGTTCTCTGCCCCTACAATGATTCATATAATTATGAGGCTCCGCAAACTAGAAGAGGTTATCTTTGAGTTTCCAAAAGACAGATTTGACGATTACAAGGCTGATATACATGGAAAACTAAGCGGTTATGAAGAAAGAATGCGGGCCCAAAATACCCGCAATTCGAGAGCCCCTCCTAAACTTATTTACATAATGCAGGAAGTTGTAGCTCCTCCTGAAAATATATAAGTGCGGACTTCTGGAATTCCCATAAAGCTTTAGAGACGAGGGAGGATGATGAGAGTATTCGTAGGTGGCGGGAGGCTGCAGAGTGATGCGTGCTCGGAGACATTCAAGGTCTCTTAACAAAACCATATTTTCAACATGTGATCCATGATTGGATAGAATTATACGAACAAGTAGTTGAGACTACCGGGAAATTCAGAGCAACTGATCCAAAACGCATCGGCAACGACCACAGCGAAGCATCTACTTTGTTTACCAGCCTTGGACTCGAGCTTCGTATTGCCATATGCGAGCTAGCAGTGGCAGCTGCAATACCTGCTTTGCCGGAATTGATACATCCATTCCCAAATCAACTAAGACACCCAGAGGATTGTTTAGAAAGTGCAAAATGGGCCGACTACCAATCGATCACAACTCCAAATCTTTTGATGACTCTCAATACTACACGTTTCTCAAGAATTCCGAGACGTAGCATTGAAAACTTATGGCCTATTATATGTTCCAATTATCAGCCCAATGCTATTCCGCCCCTCCCTATACTTGCTCAGTTTCCATGATATACATCACAGGAAAGGATATACAGATATGGGCACACCACATAAGTTCTACCAGAACTCTGGGGTCAAATTCAAGAGATTTTCTAGTGCTGCTCATCCTGCCTGGCCAAAATACCTCTTCCGCTTCAGCACCGTTTTTCGGCAAGAGCCCGTGCAAGATCCAGCTCGGGAGATATGGAAGCTCATCTTGATTTTTGAGGATCTCGGACACATTATCTTCTACTTTCTGGACATTTAATTTTTTGAAAATTCATAAAAGGAACATGGCCTACTCAAACCCCGAGATTAGATGAGGTTGCAGAGGAGTCTCAGGGACCATGCGCATTGGGAACAAACATTACCGATTGCTTTATAAGGCTCTCTGGATGAGCACAAATCACTGCCCGACAATTCAAATCATCCATTACCATCACCGCGAATGCCAAAAATTGAATGCATGACCTTGGATGAACTTTCAGCTGCTCATCTAAGGAGACAACCGTATATGTGATTGCTCTGGCAGCGTACCCAATTCGGGCGTGGTATTACTCTCGGCCACTTTGTGAAGAGTTCGAAGACCAACACAGAACTCATGGTAATTAAAGCTATTATCAAGAACGCATTCTTCACGCTTGTGTGATATTTCTCTAGCTAGTTCTCGAAGCTGGAGGGGTTTATCGGGTCTATCTGGGCTAGACTTCAACGTTATCTATCGTAGTTCATAATTAATCACGTGCCAAAAGCTGGTTGAGTGTTAGATAATGCAAATTCATAGGTTTTTCTACATAAATAGATATTTCATGGGCTGAATTGCTCTTTAATTGTGATCGAACGTCTTTCTCGTGCTATAGTGAACAAACTCTTTCGATCTGAGTGCTTTTGGGAGTAGCACTGTTCAAGGTCCAACGGCTATTGCAGCCTTCCTTGAAAATAGGGTTAGTTCCCGAACTCCTGTAAAGGAATATATGCTGGTACTTGATACTTCAGAAGATGGTTGGAGTCAAGAGATTTGACAAAGAGAAAGAGAAAGGAAAGTACTTGAGGATGTTTTGAGTACCTCTGTGAGTTCTCGGTCGAGATAATGGAAGAGGCAATGCCCGGGTTATACTTGATGACTGGGGGATGTAGAACACTTCTATGGCTGTTAGCTGAAGATCTTTTGAGATGAAATTATAGCCATACACATCATGACTCGGATCTATCGCAACCACGTTTCGCCACAATCTAGTTCTAGGTAGTTTTTCATGTCCTAGGGAAGTTGGTAATGCAAGACTTATCAGTAATCCTACATGGCCCAGTGATTTCCTTAGTATCAGCAGCCAAGAATAGAATATTGCTCTTTTTTGTAGGACTTCCTGCGTGATACAACTTCCCGCTGTAATATTTTGTCTCTCAACCAATCAGCCAGAATATTCGGGGAATTTGCTGAGCTATATCTGTAGAAGAACTTCTCGTCCATGTTATACTTCGGTATTATTGCACTGGGTCCGCGGAAACTACAAGAAGCTTGCAGTAGACATTCTGCAGACGACATGAACAGATCCGTGTCTAGAATAGTAAAACATTGTGAGGGCATCGTAGAATCTACATGCTTCATGCATAATTCTGAAGAGACTATACATTTTGATTTGGATATCCTTCATTTTTTCAACATACCATGAGCAATACATGCAGCATCTTCAGCCTTCACAGCAATTCTGTTCAATTTAATGCGGGATTCTTTGATAGTTGTAATGCTCTTCAGATTTTGAATTACAAGGGACGAAAATTGCGACGAACCCTGTGGTGGCAGAATCAATATTTGAGATGAAGAGAAATTCAATATAAATTCCCATACAAATTTTTTATGTGTATATTACGATATTAATAATATATTCATTACTGATGAATAAAGTATATCGTCAGTAATAAATAGAATCAATACTTTTTGCAACTCTTTTATTATTGAATTTTAGTAAATAAAAAGAAAATAAGGGCCCTGAGGCCTTAGTATTTAGAAGTGGACAAAGGGGAATGAGCGCAAAAGCTAAGGGGAGTGAGTGTAGGAGCTAGAAGGAGGGGGAGTGAGTGTAGGAGTTAGAAAAAGAGGGAGAGAAGCGAGCATAGAAGCTAGAAGAAGAAGGGAAGCGAGCGGGAAAGCTAATGGCATTAGCCGAAGGTCTAAAGAGAGATCTGTTCACCTCACTTTCAATTTATTCTTCAATCAGAAGCTTTACCACTATGCCACACAGTACAGAATGTACTATATAAGCAACAATATCAAATAAATCTAATATATGTATCAAAATATTCTATTGATTATTAATCGAATTCAACAAATAAGCTTTTAATTAACTTTCAAAATTCAAGAAATTTCACTAAGACCCCATTGATTAGAATAAGCTTCGTAGAGTACAGATTTCTAAATTATCACATTAATTCATTAAAAACGATTCTTTCAATATATGATTGAAAGTTTAAAATTTTATGGTGGTTAACGAAGTGATGGTTTCGTCAACCACGGATTCTGCCACCACAGGGGAATATACGATATCGATATATTCGTTTCTGTAAGCCTACGACAGTAAGGTTGTTAGTCGGCTCCTATCAAATATCCCCGAGAATCTAGGGTTGAGTCGCGGCGGGGAAGTTCGGTAGTAAATATATGGGTACAATGCATAGTATATGGTCGACAGGCAAGCTATAGCGTTATCGGCCACAGAGTCATCGATGCATCTGTGCTAGTGTTCGGAGTTCTGTAGAAAAAGTTCTACGTTCGTTATTCAAATATCATTCTATGATAGTCTAGCCGGGTCGTTTATGAGGAGCCTGCTCAAAGATGAACTAACGTGATGTTAGTAAGTATTCATTATTCCAAGAACAAAAGAGTGATGGCGACAAAGCTTCTTATCTATCTACATTCGCGGTGGACAATATTGACGGCAGATTTTGTAACTCTATGTAGAACAATGGAGATGGATTGGTGCGGGCATGAATAGTATACCAGACCCAGGATGCGCGAATCGGGTTCGAATGATTTTGCGGAAATATCTCGCAGTAAACGTCGATGGATTGATTCCTGGGGGATATTTCTTAAGAGCGAGTGACCTTTTATAGTGACTGATCGTCTGCATAAGAGAAGCCTTGAGTTAAGCGCAGTATTTCTCTTGTGGGAAGAAATAGCCTTTTAATCGAATACTGACAACGTTCATTCGGGAGCATCAAGCTGTCCAGAGCCTGCATTCCCTTGAATTCTTGGGGTTCATTGCAGAATCCGTTTTGTGTGCGATCCTTCTTTCCAAAGCTCTGATTATAATCGACCTTGAGTTCTCCCGAAATGTTCTCTCATCTGCATCCGCTGGGCCCCTTGAGATTGACTGCTTCACTTGTAGGACTAGCGATCTTGGCGCAGCTTCTTGATTTTGAATAAATCACGCCGTTACTCATCGGTTTCCTTGGCGTCTGGGTGGCACTCGAGCTTGATACGAGTACCCATGGCTTTAGAGGATGACCTTGCTGTACCCTCTAGCATGAAAAATTGCAACCACCGCCCTGCAAAATGTTCGAGTGTTTCAGGTGTTGTAGTTTGGTATAGCACGCGATACCCCCAGTTCGCGATTGTAGGCTCCCACCTAGTGTATCCGCAATTCTCCTTCCTGTTTCAAACAAGCGACCAGGTCATCATTTGTACATCTTTGAAAGTTTCCCGCATCTAGATCTGAGGTTTCTGCGAAGATGTGGTATCTATACACAAATTTCAAGAGCCCGGTAACTTCGATGTGGTGAGGCTTCTCTGCCGTTTTATGTGTTGTAGCCATGTGAGTCGATATGGTTCGTCACACAATAAATGATGATAGCCCTTTGCTACTTTTGTTCATGAATCTTTGTGTATTTGCAGTCTTATTTTAGCTCTTATTCTCGTGGATATTCCGTGAAGACCATAGAGGTTCTGTAAATTGAATTGTTAGTGAGTGTCCGTAAATATTTTGCAGAAGTGCTTATCATGCCTTTCAATATTCAGGCCCATAGCTTGCGAGAATGCCCTCGAGCCTTGGAATTTCAAACACCAAGTGATTCTGTGGGAATAGAACCTGCCGCATAAGATTCTAGTGCATCTAGGGCTCTCCTGGTAAGTTAAATCGACAAAAGATGCTGATAATAATAGTAATCACTGTGATATTTTCAATTCAAGTCAATGATATCTTACAAAGAGGAATACAAAGAGGAATACCTTACATGAGTAGTTTCAGATGGGAACTGTAAATTTAAGTTGTTGTGTTATGTAACAACTCTTGACTCTTTAAGTTGATAAGACTGGTTTGTCTTTTAATTAATTTCTCGCTTCGAAAGGGGTAAGAAACATATCCAAACTGAACTACTCCAACCAGCATTATATCATTAAATCCAGATCAGATATAAAAACTAGATATGTAATCAATAGATCAAATCTTTTCACTGAAAGACGAATGGGTACTAGCGCAATCTGACTTAAATTCGCTCAGCCCTGGCACACTGTCAATACTTAATCCAGCAGAACGATCTTTCACGCCGACCGCTTTTCACAACACGCAATAAGCTATTTAATTTAACAAACATCAAACACATGCGAGCAATCCTTTCTCTACCTTCCATCTTAGCAACATCTCTTCTGTCTCACTGTATCAGATCAACTGTGCCATCCAGATATATCCTTCAGAAGCCACGAGCCAAGAAGAATAAGCCGTCATGGATACCACCCGTCAAGACTCCGTAGGTTCTATTTCATTATGAATGAAGATTATTCGTATGCGAACAGCGTGCTAACTTTTTAATGTAGGGATCAAATGCCCACCGGGCTGCTGGCACACCCAATATCCAACAAACCAGCCAAGGAACCCAAACAGGCACCTTTACAACACAAGTCGCGATTGCAGCACAGTTCGACTCTTTTTTGCTTTTCAGAGATTTGCCGGACGAATTGAAAGCAAAGATCTTGAACATCGCCGCCCGAGAGGTTCCTCGTACCATCGAGATGACACCACAAGAAACCCGTCGAGGATACACACCTGCACTGCTTAGAGTCAGTCACATGGCCCGCGAAGAGGCTTTGAAAGTTTACAATACCGCCTTGCGACCAGGATTCCCACAGCCCATCTACTTCAACCCGGACAATGATACCCTCCTATTCGATGCTGCAGTAAGAAGATCAACTTTCCGAACAGCGCCACCTTTGTTAATTCCAATTGCATCAGCACCAGGGGCTTTAACACCAATCGCATTGACGCCACCTGCATTAACGCCACCTGCATTAACGCCACTTGCATTAGCACCACCTGCAACGACTCTGTTTTCATCAACCGGATCTGCGCTGCGTAGACCTACGTTTGTCATAATGCTCGACCTTAATGACATGTCCAGTATCCCAGAATGGATGGTTTCCTTAGGAATCAAATCTTTCGTGGTTAGGTTAGGATATTAAGCCCGTTTTCGGGCAGATATCATGGATAGATCTTACTACATGCTGGAGTTCTGAATACGGAAAAATTCAGCTTTTTTTCGGGTTCTCTCTTGCTGAATGAAGTATTTGCGAAAGCTTGAATCGTACCTGATGGTCTCGTTGGCACACTCTACCTTATTCAACGGTTCACCAGTCGTTTTTCGATCTCAATCACCACGTTACTTTCAACCCTTTCAAACCAAGTGCTACTACCTCGTTAGTTTCGTCTCAAGCTGGGGGAATACGTTTCATCTCCAATCAACCATCCATGACAGCGCTGTCCTCCTCTCATCAACTTCCGAAAGCTTTTTCAGTCTATGGCCATTTGGATCTTCGGAAGCAGCGGGCACTCATTTTACAAGTTGAGTGCTGGCTGACATTTTCGCAATTTCGAAACAACATTACAAGCAGCTGAAGATATTCAGACAGACTTTCCGGGAAGGTTCCTTTGGAGGGAAGCATAGCTGGTGTGGCTCTCAATACCACCAGCTTAGTCATTTACTTGTTTTTTTATGGATTCAGCTTTCTGGGACATAACATCTTTGTCGATTCGACGACAGGTGCCTTATGTTTTACTTTCCTTGCTCTTTTTATCAATTCTGGATATTTTTGTTCAGACTTCTCCTTTGTTGTGCGGTTTATGGTGCAGGAGGACGTCTGCCAAATCATCCTGTAACTATCAAATTACATATGACAAGGCATAGCGGTTCAGAATCAATAGGGCTTTAGCATCACTTTCTATTCTTTGTGTGTATTCCATAGGTCTCAAATAAGATAAAATATCTCATGCTTTCAATTGTGTAACGTGAAAAGCGTGGCAGCGATCATGGAACTTGCGGATGTAACGTGAAAAACCAACGCATGAAAGCCTATATACTATGTCAAGACCCTTTTATCGACCAACAATTCTTCGATTTTAATACCAAAAATTCAACTTTTCGTGGTCGGCTGCATGATGGAGTATGTGTATGAAAAGGCTAGGGCTCAGGCTGGGAGCTGCCTTGGGTGTATTTTGAGGCAAAGCACACGGGCGCTTGCATTGCATCCGTTGCACCAAATATGCACATGTAATAATGCACAAGGCTTTGTTTAGGCTTCTCAATGAGGTAATTTACGCAGGCATGATTAGATGGCATGTGTTAAAATTTGCTAAATGAATATTGAGCCTGAGAGGACAAAATCCTTCTCGCTAAGCAGTTACAGTTTAAAGTAAATGAAATTCGTGATTGTCAGAAGTACATGCATGTAGTTCGAATCGACGTCTGGTATCCCTGAAATTTTGAATACCTCTTGACTGTGAAAATATGCCCAATGAACAGACGAAGAGAATAATCTATTGAAATTTTACCTGAGAGTGATATATTTCAACCGCTCAAAGCTGGGGCTGCCCATTCCCTTGCAGTTTTTTCCATATCCATGGATGTCGCGAAATCCGCGGCTCGAAATGATTTGAAGTAGACGTTCTGCAAAGTCTATCTTGTAGCTTCAGAGCTCTCACTACAACTCAGGTCGAACTGGTAGTATATGTGTTTCACGCCGCAAAGTTGGCTGATCACCACCGCACAAGCTGCCAACCATATTCATTGCCCAGTCCCCCACGCCATACAAGTAAGCTGTTGGTAAGTTCTGTACGCCAAGACTAAGTCCGAATCCACAGTCCAGAATTGTCGGAATCCATTGAGGAAGAAGAGTTGAAGATATCTGAAGAATCGACGAGAAGAAGTAAAACATGAGTATACAGCATCCCAGATGCCAGAGGGCGCTCCCAAGGGACTGTCAGTAAATGAATTAGTCAATGAGGAAGGTAGACTTACTTGGTAATGTCCAAGATTCCCAGGGGGTTCATTCTAGTACTCAAAATAAGACCGATAGGAAGTAGGAGGAGCCAGAGGAGGAAGACGCTGTCTCCATGTTAATTCCCTGATACTTTATGAACTCCATAAGACGGGACTTACCAGACGAATACTAGGCTCCATCCTTCGCCCTCTGGTGCCATCATCCCTGACAAAATGTTGACTGGGGCGAGGAAGCATTCGAAAAGGATACTAGCGACTAGAACCCTTCTTCTTCCTGGAGAAAGAGAATGGGTTGGATTCGGACTATCGTGAAGGCACTCGATATTGATATCTACTGTATGGCCCTCAAGTATGTTTTCAATTTGAGGCAAAGATATTTCGGATATTGTAGCCATCTTTGAAGCGCAACCAGATGGGAGCGAAATTGCATAGGTAAGAAAGCCCTCGGGAATGCCAATAATTGCAAATTATCCGTCTAAATGATGTATAATATGGGTTTGATATTTTTTGTTTCCTAAACAGCAAATATATGAATAGGAATGTGGGAAGTTCAAGGTATATGACAGGTCAACTACCTAGTAATATATATAGATATTAGTGTTTGTAGATTATAGCGCCAAGATTTGAGTGAAATTTGATATCCTGAGTGCGTAATTCTGGTTGACGGTTTCGTTCACGAGGAGCCACTGATCACATCTATTGGGCAAAAGAATGCCTTATTGCTGAACTCCTCCGCACAATGATGCTGAATGACCAGGGCTTAAATCAATGCGTCATGACTGCTCCTTGTCCCACTGCAGTATTGTGAGAGATTAAACACAAGGCATTCTTGGATATCAAGAGGCGCCAGACCTTAAGTCGTGAAGCATCTCCCCTTGGGATATTCCTATCCGAGGCTCAGTGGTCGGTAAGGCTTCTGTCGGGTGTCACTACATAATCCATGTTGTGTAAGTTCATGTTTGTTCGTACACAGCGCCTTCGCAGGGAGCACCGTTTCAACGCGGATACGAAAAGTATTGATCCCGCAAATTGTGCAGCTTCTCGCTCCATTCATATATCAGCACTACACCCCAGAGTAGAGAATGGTTCAAGCAATCATCGGGAACACAAAAACCAACTTCGATTTGCAAGCGATATCATCGAAACTGAAACGAGCAGTATTTCGTAAGTTCCGATAATCATTGTTGATGCTGAGTAATGTTGTTGACTTTGCAGTAGTAGCATATTAAGAACCTTACCCATGGGAAAACCAGAATATATTCTGAAGATGGAGAATGAGAAGCCCATGCACCAATGCGGTGACTTCCATTTATGTCAATTTTT
This sequence comes from Botrytis tulipae, assembly GCA_004786125.1. Classification (NCBI taxonomy): domain Eukaryota; kingdom Fungi; phylum Ascomycota; class Leotiomycetes; order Helotiales; family Sclerotiniaceae; genus Botrytis; species Botrytis tulipae. The sequence continues at coordinate 10,612 of PQXH01000296.1, forward strand.
ACCCCCAGATGCATCTCTCTTCATCGGGAAATGGGCTTTGAGATCCGAGTTTCTATCAACTGATATCAATTCAAACATTCATAAAATGGAACCCCGGATTCAAGATTCCCATGCTTCAATTTTGACCATTGTGTCCCGCCGGCCATCATGCCAATCTCTCTTTCTCTTGACTTTCGCACTCCTAAACATCAGCTCTTCACTTCTCATGAGCGCAGCTTTCATCTGCCTGAATTATAGCAGAAATCTAGAGACACCCAGCTCCACTATGTCCAGAGTAAGTCTTTCCCAAACCCTCATCATGGAGTGACTCTAACAATTGGAGATCACCACTTCCATTCTGAACTCCTTAGATCTTCAATTCACGTCTTCACATGATGTCATTATATTCTGCAGCTTCATCCTCGCAACAGGTGTTTTCACTCTCACAATATTTTTATGGATGTCACATGGGCCCGACTCTTCATGTCCGTCGTGGCTTTTGCTAATTCAAGCGTATGGCTATTGGATAGGTTTTAATCCTGTGGAGTTGGTGCTATGTATCTTCCCCTTAAGTGTTAGCGTTTGGATGATGCTCAATTGGGCAGTGGACTTTCTCCAGAACCGAAGAAACGGAACATCTTCAACAGGTAGAGGTTAACGATAATGCGGTGTATTTGGTTTGAGGTGTTGGGCTCGAGTTTTTTGGAAACAAGGGCAAGCGTTCGGGTTTGTTTTTGTCGCCGTGAGAGGTTATGCTCGTGAAGAGGTCCGGAAAACGCTGGCGGGACCAAATACCGTGTTTGACAAGCCTTCATGAATACATGTTGCGTTGAAAGGCAATTGAGAAACTGTTTCGGAAAAGTATGCCTTTTTGAACTTTGTGTATGAAATTTTTGTTTGGGTATATCCTTCCGATTTCCCTGATCCGTTTCCTCTGACATCAAAAGTTTGAACATGTGAATGAAAATTAGTCATTGGGTCCCCAAACAAAATTTGAACCTAAGAAGTCTTCACATCTCCCAATGCAAAATCTTTTTCCATAAAGTGACTGATATGATTTACGCGGTCGACTTTCGTAAAATGGCCTCAAGACCGTCCCACCTGCCGGCTCTCATAGGATCAAGCTTTCTCAATTCCGAAAGCCAGGCTTTACAATCTTGTAATTCATCATGTTCAGGCAGGCGCATTTCCATTTCACATACAACAAGTGTGTACTCAAACAAAGCATCAAAAACCCACTTACAGTCCTCACCTCCATCAAGAAAATCCTTCAGATTGATAAGTTGCTGCTTGATATATTGAATACGATCTTCTCGAGAAAAGTTTGGAGTTATGGTTGCATGACCAACAGACTCGGTGAGAGTTGACATGAGAAATTGATGATAGAACCATACAGACTGATCATACGGATACGCATCATTCCACATAGCTTTAGTGATAAGATCAAACTCTGAAGAAATGTTAGCATAACTTGTAACGCAACATACTGGACTCAAGTCTACCATCATCTAAAAATTGCCGCCTCTCATTCGCGGTCGCTTGCCGCTCGTCGAGCAGTCTTGGTATTAGTTTACTTCGGTTGTGCCAAGCTGAGAAGTTCTTCAACTCTGCATTGATCATTCTGGTAGTGTATGCAAATTCCGATTCGACCATGCTTGAGCCATTCAATTTGGGATCCTCTAATTGTGAAACAACAGTACGTCGATATCCCCAGCCATGGAAGTTTCGATTATCTCTTGTCAACATCTTTCCCACTAAAACAAGTTCGCGTTGCCACAATCCTCTCGCAACATCGGCAGCCAATCTGTCATTTGCTTCCTTTAATAACCACAATCGATAGTTCCATATCCAATAGCATTTTGGCCAGCCCAACATCAATGGAAATATAAAATCTAAGTCTGCCTGTATCAAATCAAGAATCGTAGAATTCTTCCCAGGATTCAGGTGGTGCGGGTCTGCCCGGGTCTTGGTCAAGTCCTCGGAAGACGCAGAGGTAGAGGAGGATGAGATTACGCCAGACGTCGAGTTCTCGGATAGCCCAGAAGAAGGCAATGGGGTATCCAATTCCGATGATGACTCCGATGATTTCGAGAATAATCCATGAATTAGCAAACGCCTGCGGATGTTCCATATCGTATAGTATTCGGGATTCTTTGATAGTAGTTGGGAAGTTAGGTCGAGTACCTCACGGGTATATTGGCGCTCTGCAACCTTTCTAAACATTAGAAATACCATCAGTCAACTGAGTGTTGACATACCTTGAGCTGAATCAGTTCTACCAAAGCTTTGTATTCTTCAATATCCTTTTGTTCCTTTAGCTGCGCCGTGATTGATTTTTGTTCAGTCGTCGCAATTCGTGGCATTCCATGCTATAAGTTAAATCAGTCTCAAGCTATCACGAAGTCTTAAGTGACATACGCTTGCCATCTTGAGAACTTCTCTTTCTATTCTTAGAGGCGACAAACTGGCTGAATGATAGTTGGCGGGGTGGCTGGCAGTTCAGCCTTGTGAGATACCCAGTAGATAGCTCTTGGAAAGTGCGACTCATGAAGTTGGAAAGTGGGGCCGGAGCTTTGTCATGTAAGCTCCGATCGACTATGTGTATGTCGGCACAATATCGGCTCGAGATCGGTTCACGTTGTTAGTACTTGCTTCCGATAACATCAATCAATGTCTCTCGTCCCATGTCTTGTTTTATGTTCTCCTAGCTAATTCTCCTCTCTTCATATGTCCAACAACGGGACCGAAGGATTATCACCATTCTTACAGTATTACTAACTTCAGCAGTACATTATCGGTAATGCCTGATTTGAATGTTTCTGAGGGTCATTTTATTTGTACTATTGTCTCACCATAGGCTTCGCCGGTGCCCTTATCCGGTCGACATTCTTTAGCCATCGTCGGGAAGAAGTCATAGGATAGCTTCAAGAGAATTCCCCGCTGGAAACTTACGGATCTACCTATTTCTCTCTCTTCGTTCAGGAAATCAGCGTGAGGTTCAATATTTCTATTTACTTTCCATTGTTCCTTTTCACGAGAGAGCGCCGATAAGCCGCTGTACCTTTGCATCTTATCGTTGTCCTCCTCGATTGTCACTCTTCATAGCATTGCTATGTCTTCCTTTTATAATGATGGGTGGATCAATAGCTCTCCAAAGATCCTCTGTTCTCCGGACGACTCAGGTTATGACAGTTCATCTCCCAGGCGAAGGTTAAGTATATTAAGTGGTGAGCGCCGTGTCTACCTTTTGATGCATGTCATTGTCTTATAGATTTGCAGACACTCCTTCGACTCAGGACTCTCTTCTGCCACAGTTCCGAGATGAAAATGGGAAAGAATGGAAAACGAATCTTTCCATGCGAATCAAAAATGTGATCAACGGAGTTCCTATTGACCAAAATCTGTCAAATATTGCTCCAAATAGTCTTCGGTTTGATGGATCATCAGATAGCCCCAAAACTCCAATTATTTCATCCTCTTCGACGGTACCTCGACCCAACACCAAGTCAAGACCAACTCTTTCCAACGCGCTCCGGGCTCGAACGTCAGTTGACTCGACCCCAACTAGGAAGTCCGCTAGCTCCTTGCATTCTCCAGATCGATTTCTTCCTGTTCTGAAAAGATCTGATTCCGCGACACAAAGCTTTCGTGCTAATAAAGATCCTGGAAGTCTTTCGCCTTATGAAAGATTAATGAGACATAGCAGTGCAAGCCTTGATGCTTTCAACCCACGCCGACGTGCTACATCACCAATTCCCCTAGCTTCTCGACCCGATTCCAGAAGAATTGTCTCTGCAAATCGTGGCAGAGGTATGAAACAGATCAGGGTTAACTGATTTCCATTCTGATTAATTCATAGGTGCCACTGCCCTTATTTTTCAGAGAAGTGCTCCAACAACACCCTTTGGGGAGAGGCAGGTGAGTGCAAGTTCGATGTCCATATTTCCAATGATTCTTTCCGCCTATTTAGCAAATAGCTGTGCAAGATGAAACTTTAAGAAACGCTCATCATTTCTCTGCCGTACTGATTACCCCAGGTCAGTGTAGGAACCGTATGGGCCGTCGGAGGAGTGGCTCCTGTGAGCGCTGGCATCTCAGATGGACGTGGCGGTATGCTTGGCAGTGGAACTAACGCACCATTATACACAACATCCTTCTCCGCTTCACGTCCAAAAGCACAAGAAGACTTTGAAAAGCATGAAGACAGGCTGGCACAAGCATTAGATATTGACCGTACACAGCGCGTTTTTGAATTTCGAGACCCATTAGCCACACCACCCACCACTCCACTCGATTCTAGGTCCAAGAGGCATATATTCAACACCAAAACTACATGGAATGGAACAGAGTGGGTGCTTGGTGGACCGGAACAAAGTCCGTAATTTTGTTTCATGCTTTCCATATGTACGGATTGGGATTCTGATGACCATATAGAGCAACAATTGCCACAAGAACCTCGCACGCTTCCCGTTGCTCCTTTCAAATAAGTTTTGCATTCGCTGCTATATGGTCTTTACTAATCTTCAGCACAGTTCTGGACGCACCAAATTTACGAGATGACTTTTATTGCTCGGTTCTCGCATACTCTGGAACAAGTCATACATTGGCCGTTGGTCTGGGCTCATTGCTTTATGCATGGTCCGAAATGGCAGGAGTTCATTTACTTCACGGTGGTACTTCAAATGCATCTTGGTTGACATCGCTGGCATTCTCATCCACGCAAGGAGCCAAATCAATACTTGCCTTTGGTAGGTCTGATGGATCACTGAGTTTGTTATCGCTCTATGATAGTTTATTGCCTAGGTTCGAGGTCCAACAGCCTTGTCCTATAGCTTGCGTCACTTGGAGACCCTCGATAACAATGCGACCTTCCCGGAATCCACTGGCTTCGGGTATTATGGTGAAGACGGAAGATCTGATTGTCGGAGATGAACAAGGAAATATATACTACTATGCTGTTGAGTGGCCTGATGCATGGGAAATAACTCGCGATGGTTGGTCTGGCTCTATGACACTTATTGCAAAGATCTCCATTCACACCCAACAGATATGTGGTCTCTCATTTTCCACAGATGGCTCGTCATTCGCAACTGGAGGTAATGATAACCTTTGTTGTCTCTTCCGCACACACGAAGTCACTCGGCCTTCTCGTGGTCAACTCGGTACCGCAGAAGAAGTATTCCTTGCCACGGCAGGTATGCGTCGCATACACAGCGTTGCGGGTCAAAGTCGTGTTAAAGAAATAACTTCCGGGGCAGAGAAACATCGTTGGGTTCATGGAGCGGCTGTCAAGGCAATTGCATTTTGCCCCTGGAGAGATGGCCTCATCGCAACTGGCGGTGGAAGCAACGATAAATGCATCCATTTCTTTCATACCTCTTCCGGAGCTTGCCTAGCTACCATTAGTGTAGCAGCTCAGGTTACTTCTCTTATCTGGTCCACTACTCGTCGCGAAATTGCAGCCACATTCGGGTATGCGCAACCTGAGCATCCATATCGAATTGCCGTTTTTAGCTGGCCAGACTGTAAGCAAGTAGCTGCTATTCCATGGGAAGGCGAGCATCGAGCACTATTTGCGATTCCATATCCAGGTGGCCCAAATGAAAGCCATAGTAGTAGGGAAGGGGGAAGAGCCTTGACAAGAACGGCCCAAGAAGGTTGCTTGGTCGTGGCTAGTAGTGATGAGAGTGTTAAGTTTCATGAGGTGTGGACGAGTAGTATGAAGGCTACAAGTGGAGGTGAGGGCTTACTAGGTGGAAGTGATATTCTGGAGGGTTTGGAGGGGATTGACAAGGAGGGCGCTGTTATCAGATAAACTTGTAATATGGCATGAAGATGGAGTATGGCGGAGCGAAGACAACCGTTTAAGCAATGTGTACGGAGATGACGTACATTGTAGGCTGTACACCTGTGCGAAACAAATTGGAATAAGACAAGGAGAGAAGTAGAGAGGGGAGGGGGGAAGTTGCTAGATGAAATGAACGATGAATCAGAGAGATCAAGGGATGGAGAGATGAAAACACGATACCACACCTGCTTTTCTTTTGGAAGTTGCAGACACGAGTACACACAAATTTGCTTATTCTTCTGAATCAAAACAAATAAATATCCATTACCTGAAGCTGTACATTGAATTTCATAGGTTTGAATGCTCGATTCTTTGAACTTGAATGCGTCTAGTTTGAGTGAGTCCCGAGAGATATGAAAGAAAATGTGAGGAGAAAACATGGGAGATGTCACCGGGTGAATGAGTTTGTCAATACATGAAAACCTGATGTAATGATGGGGACAGCTCACTGGGAGTAGCTACTGAGGTGGATGATGGGAATGATTATAATGATAGGATAGTAGTAAGGAGAGAAAATTGAAATCTTCAAAGGATATTATTAGTTACGTAGGTACCTAGGTAGATACTTACAGAAGATTTTTAGAAGTAATCTATATTATACTTACACTTAGTACTGTATACTAAACTTCTAGACATCAAGTTAGAAATTACAAATCTATCTATGAATTTGTGGAATATTTAAAAGCTTACTAGGAGGAGTAATAAGGCGAGAGAGAGATGTTAGATAGTAGGTAGTAGGGGGGTGATTTGATAGAAAGATAAGAATGGGGATGGGGATGGGGATAGAAGAAGTGTCATATTAGTTTTACTTACTTACTCAATAACTCATATACTTACAAGAGAAAGAGGGTATACTATGTATGTAAAGTTTACGATATAGGTATTAGATACTAGATACTAGATACTACGCACTTACCTCTTTACTCTGACTGCTAATATAGATGGGAATTGAAGAAGAAGAAGAAGAAGAGAGAGAGGGAGAGAGGGAGAGAGAGAAAGAGAAAATGAAAACTAATCGAACAGAAAAAAGGTAAAAACAGAATCGGGAGTCACCGGGAGCTTGAGGAAGGAGAGAAAAATTCAATCATGTGACTGATCGCACATGATAGATACAATGCATTAGCGCTAGTGTCTTGGCGGGGTTGCGGCGCACGGTGTACTTGGTGGGCGGGGGTGGGGTTTCTTCACAGTTTACTCGTACTCGTAGTCGTATTACTCACTGTATACAGCAGGCTCGTTTTTCACTTTCGCTGTCACACTACCACACGGCTATACATTTATACAACACATTTAGACAACACTCGTCATGAATTTTTGATATGTTTTTTCAATTTTGTATTTATCCATCTACGTAGATATGTATCTCAACGCTTCGATCAATCGATCAGTAAAAATCCGCCAGATCGACATGTGCCTCTTGGGCTTACTTGCTGTACTAGCTTCCACGATGTTCACTCCTCCACTTCTCCATCCAACTGCTGTAACAACGTACTATCTCTCCGTATTTTGCAGCAAGCTGCACTATCGACTGCTCAATCCCCAATCCCAGCATGCAAAGTGCTTAGCAAGCCGGTAAACATTACTTCATCAAGTTGCCCTGGCAAATATGATGATCCGAATGTTGAACTCCAAACACCTTGCTCACGTGGAAAAACAACAATGGGTGGTATTTCTTGAAAGAAAAAGTAATAAAAAAAGGAACGTTCGAAAATAGGCAGAAAAAAGAGGGAGTGCATCCTCCTCGCAAAAAGTCATATGCTAAGAGATTTCTCGAATTCTTCTTGTGTTCTGGCACGCCAGACTGGCAAGAAGGATCTTGGATTTGAGATGCTTGTAGACTGTTGTCTCGAACATCTCTTGAGGGGTCTTAGAGAAAGATCCCCCAATGGTGGTTTGGTCGTTGTTTTGCCCCTCGGCATGCGGCATATCTGTAGAGATTCTATCCCATGTGTCATGTTTCGTATACGTAAAGTGGAGATGATCATTGATAGTAATTCCAGGTATTTTTGACACTAGATCGAATCGCGAGGAATGCATGCTCAGTATCATCGTTTTGTATCCGGAGGATTGAGTGGTTCTCAATCTGAAAGAAAGTTGAGATGGGACTCCTGTAATCCTCCGAGAACCGTTTCTGTTTTCTGAAATTTTCGGAGACAATTGCCATTCTGGGTGAGACTGACTATCTTGCTGAGCCTTTCCTGCGGGCATGGAGAATATTTGAACATTAGACAAAGCACACTTCAGGTACGTTAATGCCAATAGCATGACCTCTCAAGATCGCATTAGTTGCTTACAGGAGCAGATGCAGACGAATCTGCATCTGAAACTACACCTGCGCCAACCTCTGGAGAAGAATCTCCACCAGTTTGGAGAGTCTGGGCGGCTTGAGCTTGTGTTTCAATTGCAGCTGTAGGGACTTCCACGACCGGAACGACTTGTGCAGTGGTTTCCTGGGCCTTTGGTTCGGCTGCAGTCGGAACGTTTCCGTCCTGCTTTTTACTTTCTGGGACTGGTGTTTGACTGGGTTGAACTGATTGAATTTCCGGCTGAGAGATAGCTTGATTTGGGGTCTGAGTCGATTCAATATCCTTGACAACTTCTTTTGCGCGACTTGGATCTTCCGTGGGCTTTAGGGCGAGATTTTCTATTTCGGGTGTTTCCTTGGGCATTGAGGTTTGAGAAGCGGGAGCTGTTTCTTCAACTATCATCGGTTCTGGCTTTGAGGCTGAAACTGGCAAATTATCTTCTTTCTTTAGTGGCGTAACGGGGTTGACAGCTGGAGCCTGAACACGGCCCCATTCCAAAGTTGGATTGGCATTGTATCTATTGTCGGAGATAGGTGCGGAATCCAAAGAATCTTGCGCATTGTCTCCATTTCCTGAGGCATTTGCTTTAGTAAAATCCTGCTGCCATCAAGTTAGTGATGAATTCGTATCTAGATTTCAATGATCAAAGGAGCACTACTTACTCCGCGGGCTAGTGAAGAATATGCAGCGCCTGGTAAACTTTCAACTCCTCTCGTGTTTAACGATGATTGGGGGGCCGAATCTTCTCCGATGTTGATGCGCGTTGAAGAACCTCGAGAACTGCCCTTCCACCAACTCCCCATGCCGACACCTCTAATCTCTCCATCACTCAAAACATGCTGTGCATCTCCATCACCTCTCATGTTGCTTTCTTCCATTTCTATGTCCTCTCCATTTCCATGGTCCATAGTTCGCTTCCCGTTTCCGTTCATTTGTGTTTCCAGCCACAACTCGCGGTCTCGATCAACTTCTTGGTATTCTCTATCCATGTGATGTTTCATCGCAACATTTCCGCGCTCCATCCCATTAACTCCTCCAACCCACCTAATGTTCATGATCAAGTAACTCAAACCGTCGTGAGCACGGGTATTCTTGCCTCCCCATTCACGACTCTTGATACCATATCGGATCGTGCTGAAGTACTTATCAAGACAACCCAGAACAAGTACTGTAACATGAAGATCGCGATTGTTACGAACTGGCATAGGACCTCTGGCAGGAGGGCGGTCAAAAAATTCATCCGGTCCATCAGCCATCGTATCCAGTTCTGGCTCTACAGATATTCCTTCGTCTGCTTGATAAAGATCCAAAAGTTTGACATCGACGTCTTCGCTCCATTTTCCGCAAATCCAACCTTGATGAATTAATGCCGCAATGATGTCCGAGTCGTCCGAATAGACATCAGTACCCCATAAATTTTTCCGAGCTGTGATCTGTGCTCTGCTTGGCGGCTGAAGATGAACACGGGAAATCTTAACTGTAAACGTGCAATTGATCAGGTTTTCAAAATTTGCGCTGCTCCTATTCGTGCCAGCAAAAGCGCGATTGTATGGCACTTCGCCGGTAGAGTTTGAGCGGTACAATGAGAGATTTGCTTGGTAATATTCGCCACCAAGATGGCAACGAGGGTGCTGTGAAGCATCATCAATGATCTCTTGTGAATGAACTCGATATTTGGGCATATGGAGATGGTTGTTCATAGGAGGAGGAACTTTTGGTCCTACGGAATTGTGATTTGGTCCTGCGGAATGGTGATGGTGGTGGTGGTGATGATGAGAATGTGGATTTGAGAGATGATGATGCGGAACAACAGAAGTTTCTCCGTGTGGTGGAGATACATCACCATTGGTTCTTTTGACGCTTTTAAAGGGCGTCACCGATTGAGATGAGGGTGGTGGGATGTGATCCAAAGCACCGGCGACTCGGTGTTGGTGACTGAACAGGTTAGACGGATCATTTAAAAAAACAGAATATGGGAATGTGAACATACGTATGTCGATGTGCAGCATGTTTTGTACGCTTTCCTCTGCCATTGGGAGTTTGTCGTCCAGTGCTGCTATCGTCGTCGTTTCTATCTTCTTCCTTGAGCTTACGGCGTCTACCAAATGGACGAGGTATTGTAGAGCTACCATTTTCAATGGGCGAATTGTGAGCAGAAGGAGAATCGAGATCTTCACGGCGCGAGCCAGAGAAAGGCAAACCACCAGTAGTAGATCCCGCAACAGGACTAGATAAACTCAAAGCCACCCCACTTCCAATGCCAGGAAAGATCTTACCAAACTCACTCTTGATACTAGGTTCACCGGCGGGACCAGGTTGCTGTGACTGTGCACCTTGTACAGCTTGAGGGATAGGTGAGACTCGACCTCCCCTACGGTTGTCTTGAACACTTAGAAGTCCTCTTTGGTTCTGATGTTGCTGCATCATCTGAGGAGGTGCTTCTTCAACCAATCTTCTCTGCGGGGAGTCATGCTGCGGGTATTGGGGATTAGGTGGGATTGATCCAGCAAATGCGGATTGTTGAGCTTTGACTTCCGCTCGTTGTCTTGCTGCCAATTGCTGTTCCTGTTGTTGCTGCTGCTGCAATCTGTCCTCGAATGTTTGCTCAAAATGAGGCCCTGGACCAGATGCTTGTTGCTGCTGAGAATGTGGCGGATAATGAGAGACATGAGCGTAACGAGGATCACGTTGATCATGATTGGGGACAGGTTGATAAGCGGGATGGATACCATACTGAGGAGCCGCGCTTCTTGGCTGGTCATAGACATTACCATGCGGTGCATAAGATGGTGGTGGTCGCTCATATGGCGTTGGTTCAAACCCAATTCTTTGTTGTTCATGTCCAGGACGTACCCAAGCCGCTTGTTCACGGGCATCTGGTTGACGACCATAAACTTGGGAATGATTTCGTTGAGACATTTGGTGTGGATACTCCCCGTGCATGCCAGGTCGTGTCTGTTCCTGCATGGCCATAGCTTGCTCCCGCTCTGAAGCAGACCTCTCCCTCTCCCTCTCTCTCTCCCTGTGATTCAACATCATGGCTGCAGCTGCAGCTGATTCCCTCTCCGCCCTATCCCTCTCTCGCTCTCGCTCCCTCTCTCGTTCTCTGTCGATGTGCTCGAGGACCGGGTCATGTCTACTGTTGAAACCACCGGGTCTTTGATGGATCGGCTCTCCTCTAGTTAAGGTCTCCATCCCTCGAGGGTCTTGCTCTATTCTCCTGCCACCAAGCTGTGGTTCGCCATGAAACGTAGAACGATCTCCAGGGCGAGACGTTGAAGAATGGTATGTCATGGGCTGGCTGTTTGGTCGCGGAGGCATGTTCGTGTTGCTACCTCTCATGCTTTGTGAGTCGCGCCGATCGTCCGGGTGCTGGGCGATTGGATTCTGAGAGGGTCTGTGACCGTAATGCTGAGGAGTAGCATGTCGATGGTCAGGCGTTCCATATTGCCCCGTACCTGGTGGTGATCCTGCAGAATTCGCCCGGTGATCTCGATGTTCGTACCGCGCATCGGGGGTCCGAGGACGTCCAAAAGACGCATAGTCATTTGCCGCCGAGCTAACGCGGGGTGAAGCATGCGTCGCACTGCCATACATGGGAGGTGGTGCCGATGTGGTAATTGGGGATGTGTATTGGCTTGGCATCTGTTCACGAGTAGTCGGTGTTGGACCTCCAAGTAAAGATGAGATGGACATGTTACTTCCAGCCGTGCTAGGTGGTCTATTCAAAGGCGGTGGCAACTCTCGGCTACTTGGAAAACCGACCGGGGGTCCAACAGACACTGAAGGTCCTCGAGGATGTGGTGGTCCATAACCATGTTGAATGGGCCCTTGGTGTTGTTGTTGTTGTTGTTGCGGCGAAGATGGTGGAGGCATACCTCGTCCTACAGGAGTCGAATGCCCAATCGAGGAAGAGCTCGGGTGCCTTGAATGACCTCCCCCATGTAACGGTGGTCCTTCTTGATAACGCGGTTGAAAGTATTGTCCATCAGAAGTTCTTCGTTGATGATCCGGGTATGAAGGGGGCCCACTCGGTGGATGCGACGACGGGGGATATTGTGAAGGTTGTCCGTTTGGCGCAGGTGGAAACGTAGAACGCGCGTATGGAGAGGCCGTGTTCGTATTCCGCGAGAACGGTAGCTGCGGTGGTCGACCTTCCATGACGAGAGGTTTGTCTATGTGTTATGGAGGTAGGGAGCTATTCGCTGTTTGAGTTCTGTGGAAAAGGTGGAAAGGGTCGAGAGGGATCTAGGTCCGAACTAAATAAGGAAAAGCCCACGGGGTTAGTGCCGGTAATTGTTATTTCCTCTCAAGGGGCGAAGTGAGTGAATATGCCACTTACGATCTTGAATGCGGGAGAAGTGACGAGGGTATTGGATCGAGCAAGAATTGACTAACAAACAATGAACCCCGCTAATCAAGTACTCGTAGTGAATTCGCAAAGACGTATTTGTTGAGATCTGCTCGTCAAACGGATGAATATTGTGCCACCGATAACGGTCCAAGGGGAAGTATGGCGCAGGGACTTTTCGTTGTGGGGGGTGGGTGTTCAAGCAGCAGGACGACTTTTGAGGGTATCCAAAATAAAATGAAATGAAGCCAAATACCAAACAATCCGATATCGATCGCGTAAAAGTACCTACCTAGTAAGTAGTATATTCATCCAGTTGGCATATGAAGCATGTTAATATTGAGTGAATTATAATCGAGATTGCAAAACCGAAGCGTAATTTTCCTCTCTCGTGATGATGAAGGATGGTGATGATTTGAAGTGGTGAAGTGAAGTGAAGTTAGATTTAGAAACCCAAGATCTCGGTGTACAAGAATCTTCTTTTCCATGAAGCTTTGATGATGAAAGTCAAACTAGTTTAATCGATTTTAGTTTGATTTTTAGTTTGATTTTTAGTTTTAGTTTTAGTTTTAGTTTCCTTTTTTTTTGGGATCAATTAACCTTAGCGTGGACTGGTGGTCTTACTCAATTAGGTAGTGAATAATGGAGAAAAGCAAGTCTGCAGATACCGGGATCAAGTTACTAATGATGAGTGTGAGCTACTAGGTATTAGGTAAGCAAGGATCATTCCGAAATAGAATAAGTAGGAAACCCTGGGGGTGGGCGTGCTAAGATATTTCTCATGTGCTCCGTAGGTATTTCTGTGAATCAGTCGACGGGAATTTTCCACCTTTTGACCTTTCTTTCCATGAGATGATGCCTGCTGAGCTCCTGACACCTGTAAGCAAAAGGGACGCTAGACTCGATAGAGATTAGACTTGAGCTTAAATCCTCAAAATGGGGTAAGAAACAAAGGCACTAGGATTAAATCAATTGATTTGTTTTTTTATTGTTGTTGTTATTGAAACCAGTAGAGATTGATTGATTGATTGAAGATTGATTACGAGTAGAGATTTAATCGAGATTTGATAGAAATCTATTACATTATTCATGAGAGCACTAGTACGAAGCAAGTATCTTTCTATGATCTATCAACCAAGGTAACTAACCTACTTGGGTAACTTGTAAAGGATACCTATTGCATTTCGACCCTTGGCATTTCCTCCATTTCCTCCCTACAGTGTAGGACCCCCAGACAGGCAGGTATCCCTTCCCATATGTTTCTTGACCGCACATAGCCGCAATGTTGACATACACACTACCACTACCACTACCACTACCACTACCACTACCACTACCACTACCACTACCTAGTCGGTACTGACACTCACAGAGTCACTACCTTGCAGCTTCTCTCCCCAGGTCGGTATGTTGGAGTTACAGCTTACATCCTTTCTTTCTTGGACGATAGCAGAACGTGGATATACCTACGAGGTACATACTAGGTAGGTATGTAAGATCTTACCTTTATTTGGTGTGATCCTTATCAATCTGTCAAATGTACTCAATAGTCATGTACTCAATAGTCATGTATTCAATAGTCATGTACTCAATAGTCATGTACTCAATAGTCAATGACGAGATACGGGAAAGCAATGATCAAAACTACTACGTATCCTATTGGTATCTACCTACTGGTATCAACTAATTTGATTATCAAATCAATCTCCAACCGATCGTGCCAACCAAAACCTAAATCTAAATCTGCTCCAACATGCAAGCCAAGTACCCGCTCTCTCTTCCCTTCCAATAAAGCGCGTCATCAAGACTCTCCCCTCGCCATTATGTACATGTAAGTCTGAAACACATATCAGCAAACAACACTGCATACATATAAACCTACATACATACTTGATACTTCATACACATACTTCATACACATACCTACCTATCGAGACAAACACACAACACCATTCATTCCCCTCAAAAAAGAAAAGACATCCCATCCCAACAATCCCCCTTTCTTCTCACTTTCCTTACCCGAGCAGTAAATACCTACCATCTCACATTCGCTACTCGCTAAGCAGGAGACCAAGATTACAACTTGGTTCCTGAATTTTCAATATGTTCGCCAAGGGTTGAGTGAATGTCCTGTTTCCAGCCACGTTCTATGTGTATCCAATGTATTTGACCTCGGTTTTCGGGGTTAAGAGGTGTACATATAGAGAGGAAAGAAAATGGTGAATAGAAATAAATACCATTATCATCATCATCTCATCTCATGTCATCAATCTGGACTTCTTACCTCCTACGAGACTGCCTCGACTGCCTCACCAAATACAATCCGGATGGAAATTGTGGAAATCCCGATCATGTATCGGTACCTGAACATGCCACGCTGACCCTTGCTCACTTGCTTGTCCACCCATTCCCATTAAAAATTAAAAATTGAGACCGTCATCACAGCTTTCCAAGGTTCCAAGCTTCCTTGTGCTTGAGAAAACTACTAGGGAGATACGACTCTTCGTAGGTTGCTGGAGATACCTTATCGCTACCTTATCAACCATCAACCATCAACCATCAACCATCAACCATCAACCATCAACCAAAATTCAAAGACATTCAAATGTGAGACATCATATACACATTTTGCTTTGCTCGTACTATACACAATTTCAACATTTCATTTTCAATTATACTCGACATGACATGATATGATTATCATTCAACGGCAACGGCAATGAACAGATCTTCCTCATCTACCCGTCTATCGCTTCCACTCCCCGGGTCCCCAGGATCTTCATGGGCCATGTATCGAGCGAGATTTGCGGCTATTTTTCACGGCGCAGATACGTCGGTTTTGATTGCTTTTTGGTTGTTTGGTAGGTAATCCGGCTTGCATTTGCGCACGGCAGACTGAGTCGCACAACGATTCTTGGGCTGATGGTTCTACAGGTCTGATCAATAATGTTTTGTATGTGATTATTTTGTCGGCGGCCTTGGATTTGGTTGGTAAGTTTGAGGTGTTTCCCCTTTTTGACTCGATGCGCAATCGGAACTGTAAACCTGGATGTTTGGGATCGCACAGTATTTTGGTCACTAACTCTTCACATAACAGGTCCTGATATCCCAAAATCTGTCGTTTTACTCGCAGATGTTCTACCTTCTTTCGTAACTAAGCTCGTCGCTCCATACTTTATTCATAAGATTCCTTACTGGATACGCATCATTGTCTTCTGCTCCTTATCCTCGGGGGGTATGCTCCTGATTGCATTAACTCCTGACGACAAATCTGTATCGACAAAACTATTCGGTGTAATACTTGCGAGTCTCAGTAGTGGTGGCGGAGAATTAAGCTTCCTAGGTCTTACGCATTACTATGGACATTTCAGTCTGGCAGCATGGGGAAGTGGAACAGGAGGGGCAGGTTTAGCGGGAGCTGGATTATACGTTCTTTTGACAACTATTATTGGACTATCTGTTAAGATCAGTCTTCTAGCTTCTGCTTTCCTGCCTTGTATAATGCTTCTCTCCTTCTTCTTTATACTACCTCGAGGACCCTTGAGAAGAGCATCTCTAAGGAAAGATTACAACACTCTCCCTGGAGAAGATTCGCTTAATCAACCTCTCACGAGTTCGGATATCGATGACCTACCACCTGATTCAGCAGCGGCTTCTCTACTTGCACCTGGTCCGGCCATCGCATCAGAAGCCTACTCGTCACACTCCCCCCGTCCCTCTTCTCCGGGATTATCTCATCATGAACCGAAATCGACTTTCCTCTATAATCTCCACCGCGCCTCCTCTCTCTTCTTTCCCTACATGCTTCCTCTCCTCCTCGTTTACATAGCCGAATATACCATCAACCAAGGCGTCTCCCCTACTCTGCTCTACCCGACTCCTTCCTCGGGAAATCCCTTTTCTCACTACCGCTCCTTCTATCCCACATATGGATTTATCTACCAACTCGGCGTCTTCATTTCACGCTCCTCTACGCCATTTTACCGAATCCACAATCTCTATATCCCGTCATTCCTCCAGATTGCAAATCTCTTCCTCCTCATTTCGCAAGCGTTATGGTTCTGGATCCCAAGTGTGTATATCATCTTTGTGGTGATTTTCTGGGAGGGACTTCTCGGTGGAGCGGTGTATGTAAATACGTTTGCGGAGATTATGGAGAAGGTAGGAGAGGAAGATAGAGAGTTTAGTTTGGGGGCCACGAGTGTGAGTGATAGTGGGGGGATATGTATAGCAGGGTTTGTGGGGATGGTTCTGGAGGTTAGTTTGTGTGAGTGGCAGGTTGAGAGGGGGAGGGGATGGTGTAGGATGACTTAGTGAGGAAAGGGGAAAGGGGAAAGGGGAAAGGGGAAAGAGGAGGGGGAGATGGTTAGATTGATAGAGAAGAGGGAGAGAGGGATAGAGGGATAGAGAGAACTATATGATGAGGGGGTCACCGGTGTTAGGGATTTTACGTTTTATATCACGCATGCATACATAGATACCTTTCAATTCGAAATTTTGTCACTTGTTCAATAATTGTTTTATAAATTCGTCTTGATTTCTATCTTGCTACTTCAATTCTGTAAACTCCTTATTCGCCAGAAGAGGCGTACCTATACACAAACACAATCATATAACACAAACATCGACCATCATCCATCATCTGTACACATAGTCATCATCATCATTCCCCTCAATACTAGACATGGGGATAGATTCCTTTTCAATCTCAATTACTAAGCATCCAACTGTTATGTTATCAAAGGCTTAGATGTGACTAAAACCCCAATATCCACTTAGAGTTACACCCTCCATGTACTCTCCCAAATCCAACGTTAGTTCTTCAACTATATGGCCAATTGAATTATAGTGAAAAAGGGGGATGAGGTAAGATTCAAGAAAAAGACTACAAAGTGTGAAGTGAGAAACTAATAATAGCTTATACATCCCTGTGCCTCAGCCTTTAGATCTACAGCCCCAGCCATTCTAGAATACAAGGCACCTATCAAAAAAGTCGATAAGCAAATGTGATATGTAACATCAAGATCAATTGCATCCGTGTGTGCGGTGCGGGCGGCGCTGCTTGGACAGATGCGATGAAACGACTATGTTTGATAAATAAAAGGGTAGGTGAGGTAACATAAAGGTTAATTGTCATCTTATATTTTTACTTTCATTCTCCTTTTTTTGTCGTACGTGCTTTTATACTTTCTTTCTCTCTTGATCCTTCTTTTCCTCTCTGTTATTTGTTCATCGCATTCGAGAATTATCAAAACCCTCACACGTATTACGATATTCAAAATGCGTTCATCATTTCTGCTTCTCGCAGGTGCAATTTCATGTATGCGATCAGCATGTGAAGCTGCTTATGTACCAGGAGCAGCTTTCGATCGATTCTTTACTATCTGGCTCGAAAATCAAGTGCGTTCTTATCTTATCCTCTTCTCCCATTTCCCCTTTATATATCCCTCAAACCCCTAACCTCATTCTAGGACGACTCAAAAGTCGAAGCCAATGCGGATATCCTCAATCTCACCGCACAAGGCATTCTCCTTGAAAATTACTACGGACTCACTCATCCCTCTCAACCAAACTATATTGCATCAGTCGGCGGCGACTTTTTCGGTCTCAATCATGATGAATTTGTACGCATACCGCATAATGTGACGACGGTGGTGGATCTTTTTGAAGATGCGGGAATTACTTGGAAGGGGTATTTTGAGGGAATGCCAGGACCGGGATATATGGGAGAGGGAAGTACTGCACAGGATGGGAAGGGATGGGATTATGTTAGGAAACATAAGTGAGTATACCCCGAATTGCTTTTCAATTGGATAGTCTGCCTCCACGGCAGTGGCCCTCGGAGAGCCAGCGGAGCGTCATTCTCTTCAGGGAAACGATCAAAAAACCGATGCTAATATGATTGAATAGTCCTTTCGTGAGTTACGATAGTATAAACACAAACGGTACACGACTTCAAAATCTCCTCTCCTTGGACGATTTTTCCACGACCGTCAAAAGCAACCCATCCTCTTTACCACAATATGCACACATATCCCCCGACATGTTGAATGATGGACACAATACTTCTCTAGCATATGGAGCCAATTGGACGCGATCATTTCTCACACCTCTTCTTCAAAACGAAGCATTCATGAATAATACTCTCATCCTTCTCACTTATGACGAATCAGAAACTTATTCCAAACCAAATCGAATATATTCTGTACTTTTAGGTGGTGCTGTTCCAGCAGAGAAAAAAGGAACTGTTGATACAACCATTTATTCGCATTACAGTATCCTTTCCACCTTACAAAACAATTGGGGTCTTCCGAATTTGGGTCGCTACGATGTTGGCGCCAATGTCTTTGATCTCTGCGCTTCGAAAACAAACTATACCAATATAAACCTCAATATGACAATTCTCAATAACTCTCTATCATACCCCGGATTCTTAAACAACGATCCCGCAAAATGGGCACCAGTCCCCGTCCCGAATCTTCAATTGATAGGCGCAGGCGGAAAAGGTGTAGATGATTACACACATGCCGAATGGGTTAGTGCTAAATCAGAAAATACACCCTATGATGGAAGCGGAGAATTTTTCGACGGCGGAAATGGAGTGACTGATGAGCGAAAACCGGTATATGCAACGCAAGGGGCGAATGTGGTAGCTACAGCCACAGTAGCACAGCCATATAGCGCGACGGCGACACCTACTAGTGCTAGTACAAGCATGACTAGTGCGAGTGCATCGGCGAGCGCGACAAAGGGGAGTGGAGCGGAGAGGAGTAGAAGTATCGGGATGGGATGTGGGAAGGAGGTTTTGGGATTGCTGGTTGCGTTGGTTTTTGCAATTGTGGTTCTATAGATTAGATTAGATTGGGGTTGTTAGATAGAGGGTTCATGGGATGTGCATGTATATTATTAGAGGAGTTTCTGGGTGTATATTTAGGAATGAGTTATGATGGGTAGATACCAATGGGGAATGGAATTTTAGGTTGATTTTTGAAGGGTGAGCTAAATTGCGAATTCTTGATCGCTGAATGAATGGTCTTTGAACAGTCTCTGAATCTTGATCTTGGAATCTGGGTGATTCTTTTCTTTTGCATCATAGTAGAAGTTTGTGATATTCTTGTTTTGGGAATTGAGATTTGTTTCTTGTCTTGGTCTTTGCCTAAGACCTGGAGGCGCCGAAATCCAAATCACATATCTGGTATTCGATCCGACAGACCTTTCGTTTTCTTTTGCGGTTCTGTGGTTCTGTCTCTCTATTTCTCGGTAGCGCAAATATCTATCCCCCTCTTGAGATACTTCCTCTCGAATATATTGAGAAGGCTGTCGAAGTTCTTTCTGTAAGTCTGTAAGTCTGTAAGTCTGTAGATCTATCTTTCTTCAAGGGCCCCAGGGGTTCGCGCTTTTATAGAGGATTGGGTTGAGGATAGGGCGGTTTTGGAACTTCTAGGATATTCATATCTTGTTGATATTTCGATTCGATTCGATCTTGAGATTGAGATTGAGATTGAGATTTGACATTGAGATTTCTAGGTAGATTTGATATACTTGTTTCTTATCTTATGTCTTGCTCTTCTCCTTCTTCGTATTTCTTCTCCTCGAGAAGGTTGATATAGTAGTGCTGTTAGCGTATTGGTATTAGTGTAGTATGTTAGTATATTAGTGTAGTAGTGCTATTGTTTCCGATAGCTGGGTACTGGTTGTTGAGGTACTGGTGGTAGTCGAGGGTTGGTATATTCTTCTGGGATGAATTGATTAGGTTGGATTGGGCTGGGTTGACTGGGTTGAATGATTCGTGTTTTTGTGTATGATTGTGATTTGGAGTTTCTGAGGTGGAGTAGGGATATAGATATACATGCCTAGGTAGGGTAGATGGTTGATGGTTCTGGATTGATGGTCCTAGGTTAATCGTTTTTGAGTCTTGAGTCTTCGTCTTAGGTCTTGATATTTGGTGTTTGGTGTTTAGTGTCGGGTAGTTGGTATTAGGCGTTTAGTACTCTATACTCAGTACTCGATAAGAAAAAGTAGTCGTAGTCGTAGTCGTAGTCGTAGTCTTAGTAAGACTATCCTAGGTACCTAAATAGTCGCGATCGTCTTCTTCGAATTAGAGAGTTTAGTACCGGGTACTGAGTAGATTGCCGCCTGTCTATAACTTTATAGACAGATTTCGTTTAAGCTTACTTGTAGAATTTTTCGTTTGTTTATCGTAGTTCGTTTATCAGCTTAATATTCGGTATTCGCGGAGTCGAGTTTGAGTGTCTATAAGATTCGTAGCTTATAGGTTATAGGTTATAGATAGATAGTCTTTCGATTAATCTTCTATTAGCTTCGATGATTTCGTTATTCTTCTTATCTTCGTCTTGTCGGCTTTTCTTTAATTATATTTTCCATATAATTCGAAATCTTATTTCTTCTATAATACTTTCGTAATAATATTATTATTCGATCGTTGAGATTTATAAGAGATCGACTTCTTATTCTCATTTCGCTTCGTTTGTTTTTTAAGCGTCTATCGCTTTTATATCTTCTTCGAGATATATCGATCTTTAAGTCGAGTCATCGTTTCGTTTCGTTTCGTTACGCTCTTTTTATCTTAGTCTTGAGATATAATCTTTCGATATCTTATCTTTAATTAGATAGTCTCGTCGGGATTATTATCTCAAGTAGTAGATACGTCTATATTATATCCTATATACTCGTTGGAATATATATTGTATACTCGTAGTAATATAGAATAGAATATAGACGCTAGAGAGCGGTTTTAAGGTCGATAGTCTTTCTTTTATAGTTATTGCAAGGCTAAGCGCTTAGTAAGAAGAAAGGCTAGGCTGAGGCTAGGCTGTATTGGGAGTAGTACTATAATAGTACTATAGGAGAAGCTTAGGCTTGTAGAATATATTTATAGATTCACTATTATTAGACTTTGAATTGATATTGTATTATGTAATATTGTATACATATAAAAGTGAGTACTAGAATAAGATCTTAATACAGGGACCCAAGCCACTTATTTATGCTTTTTCC
>PQXH01000297.1:0-31609 GCA_004786125.1 Botrytis tulipae
GGGCAGGGACGGGGGGGTTGACATTTCCAATTGTGTGTGTTGTGTGCAAACTCATACTTATCATAGTCATCCTCATCCTCATCCTCATCCTCTATCTACTGTACAGAGTACTCTGTAGACAGACATACTTTGCAAGGGGATTTCTTGGATATCTACCTATCCTCGCCTAGCTACCTCTCTTCCTTTCTCCTTTCATCAAAGTTTTCCCATTTCATACTCCGTACACGCATATCAGCCAATTGAACAATCGATAATATCGAGAACACCGATGATATCGACAATATCAAGAGAATAATTATCAATCCGTTTGAATCAAAAGTCAAAGAATCCTCACTCGAGCGTTTGTAGGCTGTGAGCTGTGGGCTTATACTTCGTACACACAGACGTTTGCGGCACATCCATCCCACTACGATTTATGCTTTAGATTTTAGATTTTGGAATTTATATTTTAGATTTTAGAATTCAGGACGAATTGCGATTATTCCATCCATTCAGCTTTCCAGCCATTCGGTCATCCAACCATCCAACCAACCACCAGCCACCAAACCACCAAAAAAGAACCACAACTGGATATCACATACATCCACATATCATCCCGCTCCACAGCATCTTACTCGATCCATCTCCCGCCTCCCTTCTCCCTGGTTCGACGATTCATGGAGTGTGTGATATCAATATTCGATATCCACTCTCTGACTGGTCGATTCCCATGAACTGTTTATGAGAATTTGCAAGTATACGGATATAGAATATAACAAATAATACTCGAGCATATTTCTAGGATCTCTATTTCTAAGTTGTGTCGGTATGTCGTATCCTCCCATATCACCAAGGGGTTCCAGCTTCCTCCAGGAAGAATTTTAGCCCCTTCCTCAAACTACCTCCTCACTACCTACCAAGTACTCAAGACTATTCTTGAATAAGCTTTGATTGGTGAATCTCAGATTTGGTGAATCTTCAGGCTAAGACCGGCGCTTTTTTGGGCCACACTATTTTCTTCAGAACTAGAGCAGCTTGAGAGTAGTTCTCTACATATCACCATATATTCAATAGTTTATATCCCACACCGCTTGAACATAAGGCTAAACAGGCTGAACGGTTTTTGTTTTGCCATATTCATTTGTTTGACTGTTTCGTGTTGATTCAAATTCACATTTGCATAGATATGCTCTCCACGATTTAGATCTCTACCTATCAAATACCCAGGTATCTATACATGCAGAGTCAGTCTTGGTGTCTTGGTAGGTAGGATTATCATCATATTCCAATTTCTAGAGTAGCACAAACCAACTCCTACTTCCTTGAGGAATCCACACATACAACCTCATCGTCATAAGTGATTAAATAATGCCGATCACCGTTTTCTCTGCTCTTTGCTTCATCAGCACTTTCAACGCACTTTCAACGCACGTACACACAGCATGCACACAATCGTGCTGCATTGGTTCATACAATACAAAACGAAACAAAACAAAACAGCAAGAGCAACAGGCTGACAGCAAAAGCCTCTCTAGAGAAGTAAACGCCAATACCGATACGGTTCCTATTCCTAAACTTTCGCTACGAGAATTGTTTCTCTTTTTCGAATTGGGACTCTATAACACTGCGACTCCCGTATCAAAGAATCCCATCATGAGACGTTCCAATGGTTCCCATCAGAGTCTCATACACCTCGAAGTCCGTGGACCTTCAGCATTTCCTTTGCATTTAATCTGTGCACCCCTATCTTTCAGATATCGCCATATGTACGTTTTGATGCTTGAGCGAACCTCAAAACCACGCTGACAGCTTTCTTTCCAACGCTTACAAAAAGAAAAGAAGAAATAATAGGTTAAGGTTCTGACCGTAGGGAGCCACGGGACCCTACATAGATAGTACACTTCGTGGCACTAGATTAATTTTGTTACAAGGCTAACTCTAGTAGTGCTTGACCCCTGGATCATAGCATAGACCTTTGGGGGGGGGCTAAGCTTTATTCATGATAATCCATCTTTTCACTCTCCTCCATCTTCCTCATTCTCACTCACACTCACTCACACTCACTGGCTCCTTGACAAGCAAATACGAACTCACGACTCACGAGTCACGGGATTCAGGAGAACAGACTCGACAGGCTTGATGGTTTGTCATGAGATCGTGAGAAATCAATTCGAATTGTCCGTGTGCTAATAAATGATGCCAATGGATATCTATTTCTCCACAATCGGTATTAAATGGTGATCGTCTTTTATAATTGCGATAATCGATTTGCTCCTCACTAGTTCCTGACTAGACACCTTTACAGAGTTTTGTATTCCATACTAAAGGCAATAGAGTCAATTTTATCATTTTTCTTCCTTAATGCTACGCAAACCGACTTCTCACACTCTACCCACGAATATCTACTTCGCACCACAGCAAGAGTCCACCGTGTTGTGTCCACGTTGGAAGCTTGGAGCACCCACTTGGAAAATATATCCCGATACCATATCGATACTCTATGCATTTACGACTTATCGCCTTGGCTTCGGCAATGTACTGTACGCAGGGCCTGCCTCGACATACTCACCAATCACATTTTGGAGCATTGGGTGGAAGCAGAGTTTAACCCTAACATAATCCATGCAAGATGACGGGCGAGTGCCTGATTGCTTGACTTTGAACCTGAACCTGAATTTCTTTCTGCATGTATCATTGGATATCAGCACCTGTGGATTTCTGGATACAACGTTTGCATTTCCTGAAAAAAAATTTTCACATGCGGTATTACATATTTATCACCATAATCAGCCCACCTTGATGGGGAGGCACAAATTTACGAACAACAGGCTGAAAATCGGGGGATTTAATGTAACTATACATAGATCTCGCACCCGAGACTTTCCAACAGTTTGAGGAAAATATGAAAGACATTGACGTTAACAGCTCCGGTCTGACGTCAACGTGTCTGAGAATACAAATGAGGGGGGGGACTCGGGGGGGTATTTTGGGCCCAACGCTCATCACAATTCAACAGAGACATTGTTAGTTCGTTTGTCACTCGTCGTTGTCATTATCTCCATAGACTCCAATTATTCTTATCAGCGTTATGAAATATCTTGCGAGGGGAACAGTTTGTTTCCTTTCTGATCGTCGTATCTCCATGTATATCACTGCCTCCATGTCTTTCCTTACCAACACGAACCCCGACCTTGTCGTCCAACGTAACATAATATAACATCTAATTTCACATGACGATCTTTCTATCTTTTGACATCACCAACCTAACATCTCAAACTGTCTCCTCTTCC
Organism: Botrytis tulipae; assembly: GCA_004786125.1. Taxonomy (NCBI): domain Eukaryota; kingdom Fungi; phylum Ascomycota; class Leotiomycetes; order Helotiales; family Sclerotiniaceae; genus Botrytis; species Botrytis tulipae. The sequence continues at coordinate 3,270 of PQXH01000297.1, forward strand.
TTCGAACTCTTCTCCATGTATTCTTACCCCATACCACCGACCTGAGCTGAACATACAAATCCTCTTCCAAGAATTACCCCTCCACACTCAATATGTTATACATGATACATCCTAGAGCCAGACACTAAAATAAGATATGAATAGCATCAGTCAGCAGCGTCATTATTCCTATTCTTATCCTGTGTAAGCACACCTCGCCTATACCGCCACCATCTCTCAGCCATAAGCGGAGTTTAAGAAAGACTCGAGACTCAAGAGTAAGATGGCAAAATGATCTCCGTGAATGTAAAACATAAGCAGCCATTTCCCGAGCATAAGTTTACATACATGTACCTGAACCACGGTACTGGGATGTTGAACTTTGACCTTGATGTAAGATGGGCTTACTTGAATGAGGCACTGCGTAGGAAGTTGTCGGTAACTTGAGTGAGATTTTGTAGGTTATACTTCTTTGGGATATATGTTGTTTGTAGAGGACATGGTGTTGAAGATGTTTGTGTAGAGTTGGTTGTGGATGTGTGTGCGGTTTACACAGAATATAATATTTCATTCAGCATAGAACGATACATCTTGTCACTAAACCTCAAGCTTCAAATCCCAAACCCGAAACCCAACTCTTCTTCCCGTTTTCACATCCCCCATACTCCACACCCACACGTCCGTACATCATCAAATCAGCCGCTCAGCCATCGCACATCATAATAACACCAACCAACATCGCGTAAAGCGCTTTTAACCCTCCACCCTCTGATGTGAATTCCTATTCATCCCAATCTAGAAACTTCCCCAAAGGGTCAAGGTATTTTCCCTCTAAGAAAACTCTCCTCAATCCCCTCAATCCCCTCTCACACTCATTTTCCAATACTTTCCCGATATAAAAGTATTCCTCCAGGCAGGGTCCCCGGAGCATCCTTTTGTGCTCTCCAGCCTCCAGTCTCTATTCTCTATTCTCTATTCTTCACCCTCAATTACATCCCAATCCCCAAATCCCTACCCACCTATATAGAACCTCCCCTGGCACTCAAGGACTTCCCAGACAAGAGGGGGTTGCAACTCGCAATATGTGATCACACTATCTATCTAGCTATCTATAGATGAATAGCATTTGGATCTTTTGAATATTTCTAAGATATGGATTGAATTTTAGCAATTCAATACATCTCAAATGTCAACTTACCATAGGTAGCTTCAAAATAACCAAAAATGAGTCATTCCTTTTCCCCCTCACCCTCCCCCTCACATTCACATTCAAAATACCACTCATCCTCATTCCCAACAACCCCCCCCCCCCCCCCCCCCCCCCCAACACACATCCTCCAATACACCTACACAAAGACCCNTCCCCCTCTCCCCCCCCCACCCCCCCCCCCCAACCCCCCCCCCCCCCCCCCTTCGCCAATCTGTATACACTGTACGAATCCTATACAGCGCCCTCTGACCAGCAGAGTCCTCACTCAAGCCATACAAACCTCCTCGATCACTCCCATCCATGATCCATCACCGTCTATATCTCAAGTGAAGACACATATCAGAAACAGTGAGAAAACTCAAGCTTAACAAACACGTATCACACCGCACCCAGATAATGGGTGTAAGAACCTACAGCTAGCTCTGCGATTTATCCACAACACATACACACCACATACTAGCCTCCTCCAAGTCAAGTCAACTAACTACCTCGAGGCTTGAATCTCATGGCCTCCCTCACTCTCACTCTGGGCTCCCACTCACCACCCTCGATGACCATCAACAAATTCAAAATCACAAATTACAAATGATAAGCACACCCATACACAAGTAAATGATTCATGAAATTTTCGTCTGTCTATTATGCTATCGTTCACTTCATTTTCCCAGATCACCACACCCACACGCCAATATCTTAACTCATTGAATGACAACCAACAACCATATTGCCCTACAACGTACAAGAAACGAATATTAAGAAGGAAGTACTAAGTTTTAAAATAGGGTTGTTGAAATCTGAATTGTTCTTTTTCTAGGTCCGCCCAAGCCACCCATCATTTCATGTGCTTTGCAATGGCATTCATTACTTATGTGTATTTCTGTCCATAACACAGATAAAAAGTTGTAGAAGTGACGCCACGTCTCACTTTGTGTCGTGCCACCCCTAAGAAAAACCAATATACAAGGAGAATTTTTATTTCTCAAAGAAGTTTGTGCACTCGCTTCGAAAGAGGCTGCGAGTTGACTATCCATTATCATTTATCGCATAATCGAATCGACTGTCGAGGTCGTACCGATTGTGTAGAGTCGTATCCCAAAGTGCAGATTTATGCCTTGCGGGAGCGGGTCGCTGGACGAGCTGGGCTTACGCCTGTTGCACGAGCATTTACAGGGCTTGCATTGATCTTTCCGTGTGTAAGTGTGGCGACATCCGGAACTTTGGCATCGACCAAGGAACGAGCAGCCTTGCGACCCGTGGGGCGCTTTCCATCTTTCTTGTAGGTTGCGAAGTAGAAGGAGATGAAGAGCAAAAGGTAAGAGCTGAGAATACCCATACCAGCGAAAGCTGCAAATTCTTCACCAGCACAGTGACCTGCGCTTGGCATGTTGGGGAAGTAAGTTGACGTGAAGTAGGTGTAGGATGCAAAGTAAACGAAGCCTGTAGAGTGAAGAGTCTGTTAGCAAGCTGAAAAATGTGATATGTGGCGGATTGGGGATTTGTGCAGCCTTACCAAGATCAATGACAAACTGAATAATCTGGAGTCTGGTGATCCATTCCTTCCACCAAATGCGAATTCCACGCGCGCTCTGGAAATAGTACCAGTACATAACAACGTGAACCATGAGGTTGAGGGTAATTGGGACCCATGAAACAGAAGTCAATCCAATAAGTTGAGTGTAACACAAGAGAGCAGTGGCACCGTGGTGATAGCAATGAAGGAAAGCTTTGCACAAAATATTAGCATTCATACAAGGAATGGATCGCAAAGCTGCAGCTACGTACTCAATGGCTTTTTCTTCAAGACGAGGAAGACGGTATCAATCAATTCGAGGTATTTTGTGAGGTAATTGAGCTAATCCGTGTTAGCCGCACAACCATATTAATCCGATCTCGTCCCTAGTAGAACTTACATAGTAGAGAATAACCAAGGGAGAAGTCCAACCACCTCTGACATCGCAGATGGCATAGAAAAGACCATGGTTGTAAACTGTGGGTACCAATTGCTCAACAAAGAGTGCCAAAAGGATGGCGCTGATAGCTGTAAGGTAAAAGTTGTGAATCATGAAAGGACCATTCAGTTTGAAGGCTGGTCGATTTCGCATTAATTCCCTTCCACCGAATATTATTACATAGTATGCCAGAATTGTGAAGCCACTCTCCTTCAATGTTGACATAGGTGTAACTCGTGGTTGGAAATCGAAGTCTTGCGGATGGTAACCTTTCACCGCGGTGAATACTTTATCGAAGATTGGCCATAATTCCACACCGAATGGCTTGTCAATTGTTGGGAAGGGGAATGCCTTCATATCTAATCCACTTGACGACATAACGACAAAACTGCGATTGTGATGGATGTATCGTTGACCTTGATTGAATGTGCGACAATGCTATTGAGATGTCGCGTGTTCTTTTCGAAGAAGTGGAAATTCGCTAGAGCGAGAAGTTATTTACAGCGCGAAAAGGCAACTTATAAACAACAATCTTTCTCCAATTAAGATACGACAACGAAAGATCGAGTGAGTCTCTCTGGATGAATTCAAGACATAAAAGTATTAAAACCCCCAATGAATGAATGAATGACGAATGAAGGGAATGGAAGTGAATAAATTAATATCCTTTAGGAGAATCCCCGGTAGTCTAGTCTAATGAGAAGAATAACAATGCACAAGAATTTTGGGGGGAAAAGGTTAAAGGGATCTTGAGAAAACAATTATAGAAAACGAGCTTCTTGGTGAGAAATGTGAACTGTCTTAAGATTGAAGTAAAGGGAAGTGAAGGGAAAGAAAAAGTTTCCTTTTTGATGTGTTCCTGCCAAAACAGATGAAGAACTGTCAACTAGTTCACTTTTTTTCTTAAAGGGGTCGGGAACGGGGAGACATTACCGAGATTGGATTTGGGAGAATTTCACATGCTACATGCTTCTTCCTACGTATCATTTCATCACCGACTTTTCCAAGCATTTGGCTGTAACCAATGGTTCTTTTAGAATTGTCAAAAGCTACACAGGTGGAAATACATAATCAATTGTTACTGGCTGAGGAGTTCCATGTCATGTGAATAACAACGTTTTGGCAATTTCATACTTGGATTTTCATCCACGTATAAGAGCCGTTGAAACTTTGACAGTTGACCTCAGGATTCAAGGAACAAGGGTGGACACTTGATTTACTCCGTGGAAGCTTCCATCTGTCATAAGGCATTGTGATGATATTGCGTGCTCGAGTAAGGATACATGATTGCAGCTACAGAATAGACCAACAGACAGTGACATATGGTGATATTAGTTGGCGGGCTAGAGGGTAGACATATACATAGCGAGTAGCTAGAACAACCTTCTACAGTAGACAGTTTAAAAATAGTATCATAACATGAATGCAATCACCTAGGTTACCCTGTGTTCAAAACCACCAAAGAAAGGGAATCTAATAGATTCTTCATTGCCTACCTATCTGTAATCTCGTTAACATCACACATATGTGGCAGTTGATGCGGCTCAAGCAAACCTTAATATCCCTAACCCTTTTTCTAGCGAGTTAACACGCTTCTAGAAACCCTGATAGGAGTTGGGCTCACGAGTATTTTGTTCAAGCCTGTTAGTCTCCATTACCTGGGAAGGACGTGGGCTGATAAATTTCGTAGAAGCTGCTTCAGACAGTCTAAGAGCTCGAGAAACACCGATTGCGAGTCACAACCTATCTACCACACACTTCAATTATTCACTGATATAGACTCCATGCTAATCGGTCAAGCCGCTTTGTGGAGATGCTCGGAGTGCTATGGAGCTTGAGCTCGTAAACGATATTCACACTCTTGGCACCAACAAAACTGTACAGAGTATGTCGCTATGCTGTATATTGACGATGACCTCGGTTCATCATGAAGTTAGTTCATTTACTGTTTATCATAGTAGCCGGATAAAGGTTTCGACATCTTGTCAATGGAGGAGGCAAAGTGGTTTGCGTTGAAAGATCACGTATTTATATTATCCTAGATGGGAGACGCACCGGGATATTCGGGAATAGTCTTGATACTTGAGAGTATTTTCCGAAAATGCCATCGAAGTAAACACCGGGTACTGGTTCGAGAAAGGAAAAAAGCCGTAATGTGTCATGACAAAAATGAAGACGACGACTTTTATGCTGGAAATTCGGCCATAAACTCCAGGATGCTATCTAGTCAATCTGTCAAATCTGTCAAGACAGATAATCATGAGTTAATCGAATCTGTCACTCATGCGGTGAATTCATGAGAAGTGCCATTACCTTATAAATTGAGCCTATGATGATTCTTATGAATCCGAATTAATCGTTTTCAGAATCAATCAAATACAATATAAGATGGGATATCAGAAAGAGCAACAATATACCGGTATCATAAACATCCATGGATACAGGTAAGCAGAGGTGGGATACTCGAAAGATGAAACGACCTGACATCAACATTATTCAAGGCCTCGGGTGCTGAGGCTATGACTAAGCAATACTCATGACCAATCACAGCACATGGATTGACTTGGTCTGGAAATTGTCGAAACTGTGCAATTTTGACTTCAAACCCGTCGAAAGTCCACGAAATACCGAATAACCTCACCACAACAGCTTTTCCTAATGTCGTCAACCAGAATTCTGCGTATTGCTACGCGCGCGCAGCCATCGGCTGTTTTCAGATCCAATGGACTCCGAAGCTTCACTCCCCGTGCTGCCCCAACAATGAGCGCAACTTCTGCCAGCTCTTTCAGCACCACCAGCCGTAGTTTGTCTGCCGATAAGGACGGGCAAGAAGCTGGTCACCATGAGGAGAGTTTCGAGGAATTCACAGCTAGGTATGTCGGTTTTCAATTGGAGGGGCATATTGCTCGCGTTTGAGCATGTTTCCCACACAAGCGAAACCAGCCGAAGGGAGATCAACATGCAGTACCAAGGTTGGCTAATGACCGGACAGATATGAGAAGGAATTCGAGCAGGTTCAGGATGTTTTCGAGCTCCAGGTATGTGCAGCCCTCATTACTTTCTTTCTCCCCCACGTTCTCTACACGTGTATCTACAGAGTGCTAATTATCGTATGATCTTTCTTGTATAGAGAAACCTCAACAACGCTTTTGCTTACGATCTCGTACCTTCCCCATCCGTCGTCGTTGCCGCATTGAAAGCCGCAAGAAGAGTTAACGATTACCCTACAGCCGTACGAATCTTCGAGGGTATGTACTGTTTGTTTTGCATTTCGCAAGTGGGGTGGATACTAGGCATAGTTGAGGAGGGGTATAGGGCTGACATCATCATACATAGGTATCAAGGCAAAGGTCGAGAACCGTGGCCAATACGACCAATATTTGGAGGAACTTAAGCCTCTCCGTGAGGAATTAGGTGTGAGCTTGAAGGAGGACCTCTACCCAGAGTCTAAATAGATGATGATAATGGTGAAGGAGGGGAGAGCTTTTGTAGATGGAGGGGAAATGATACTGAGGATAGATGGACAGAGTGCTTCATGACTCTGAATTGCGACTTTTCTTATCTGTACAGCTGTATTAAGAATCACAATCCACCACCCACCAGTTTGGAGAAGACCTGTCAATTGCCATCGTATTCAGTGAGAAGGAGGATTTTGATATTTGTTACTAACACCAGCCTATAGCCCTATGGAAACAACTCTGGATTAGATGGCGACTGAGGATTGGGGGTGGGGATTAGGGAGCTTCAATGTCAGGGCCGTCAAAGAAATTTCAATTCACGCCATTATGCAGAAACCGTTTCGGCCCGGGTCACAAGTCTGAAGCCTAAACTTATGGAAGGTTGGACTATAAGTTCAAGATGGTCTTAAACTCCTCGAAGTTTAACAAGATGTTCAGGTGACTTTCTTATTTGAAATAGTTAGACTTCCAAGATATCGACCTACGGATGTCCATGGGAGATTTGATTCAGGGTTGGTGTGGATACATTGTTGGCCAGGTCAAGCAAAACAACATCAAAGGCTCGATGCATAAATATTCTTATATATCATGACGTATTTTAAGATTTTCATTGTCAAGTTGGAGGAATCGATCTGAATATGCTCTTGTTGGTTAGTGGTTATGTATTGAGATCAACAAGTCCATGCTTGCTAACTTGTATGCTTTCAATACACACTTCGGGAACTTATATTGACCTATGGTACGTTGTCTCTATATCTCTTCCCTTGCGCGATGTGCATATGATACAAGAAATGTAATTAGACTCAGTTACAGTACTGCAAAACTCTTCGGTAGATTCTGCAGCTTGGTGATTTGTATTGATTGCCAGGAACTGCGTTTGGTTGCTCCACGGTAGATTCTGTGTAAACAGACAAAGCATCTTTTTTAAAGTGAAAATCAGATTGAAGATAAGAACCTTGTGCTCGACTATGTTCCCATTTGGACTGTTTACTCGAAAGACGGTCGGTGGTTGGTCGAGTGACAGCAAGTATTCACTGTCAATATTCCATTACGCGAAGGGTTTGCTGCCATTCTTAATTGCTTAATCTTCAAATCTTCAAAGTCACAATCATTAGAAATATCATGGTCTGCGATAAGTCAAAATCTCCAACTGTTTTGCTTCTCGAATACCTTTTGATGGTCCCAGAGAACTACACATTCGTAGGCTATTTGGTTTCCAGAATAGAAAATCTTTTCAAGAAATTGCCTTTAAGTTCTTCAATTCAACCTTCTGTCCATTTCGGGAAGTCGGTCCTTTGCGACAGCGTGTGTTGTTCTCACCTTCTTTTACCTTACAACCTTCCACTTCAAAGGTTTGCGAGAACAAAAACTGCACTTTCCCTCCCAAAGTCCCCAGAGAGACAACAAGCCATTAGAGAGAATATCATTGTCAAGTCAGAACCTTGAATGACAACCAAAGTTTTGTGTATGCAGGAGGAGAAAGTGCATCTCCTTCAAACTTCAAAGGAAATGGGCTCACCGCTAACAAATTTCCTTTAGGGAGAACAACTTGTCCAAGGAATCCAAGAGAAAATCAACAAATAGGAAGTGAACTGCCATTGAGCAGTATGGGCTCCATTCTCAGGCCGCTGATATGGAGGAAATTCCAGGACGATAACAGATCAAGAAGTTCTGAAGAATCAAACAACGGTACCATCTCAACTCCAAACTCAGATGCAGATGAGATAGATGGTATTCTTAAGCATTACGAAGCGCCACCCTCGAAGAACAAGGCGTTAAATCTTGTGGTCGTGGATGGTTCGGAATCTGATGACGCCGAAGTAACTTCAAAAACAACCACTCAGAAGCGAGCCTTGATGATTACCAGAACCTCGATAAAGTATGAGTACGAGGATATTCAACCTCTCGAAACAAACTCAAAAGTCTTCACTACCAACAACAACATCCACCGGACAGCTCAGCAACAGTGTATCTATGAAAAGCGTAACAGTGAAGGAGCGCAAACAACACTTCCGAGACCGTCATTCATCGATGCTATTGAATCTGTCAGCTCGAAATCAACGGTTTCAAAAATCTATCACCCCCGAATGAATCTTCAACATATTTCCGAGACAGATGGACACTATGAAGTTAGGATAGACAAAGGGTTTCAGCAGAAAAGCTTAGAGTCAAAATTGGTATCCAATACTTCCATCTCCCATATAGATGACTTGGAAGAGCCAGAGACAAGTGTGAGTTTTTTTTCTGATGTCGTCTTCTTTTTGCCATAATCTTATCGCATTTCGGCCACAAGGCTATCCGCTATCTGACTGTCATTGAAATCTCTCGGCTAGCCCCGCTGCTTTTAGCTAACATTTGATGCGCGCCCGCCTGCAGAACATCCACTTCCAAAAAGTTTCCAATCTTGCGAACATCGAAATATGTAATGCAAATAACGAAAGGCCAATAATTCAACACATCAATGATTTTGATGGGCTAGATGATCATAGGTATGCCTACTTTAGAAAATTCATAAGTCACACACTTTTTGGTTTGGCGCATAAACTAATCCTTGAAGTCCCATAACTTTGGTTGATGATGCGCCAAAGGAAGGAGATACGGACTCAAGCAAGATTGTGCAGCCGGTCAAGTGGTATGATGAGTTTGGCAGACGAATGCACCTAAAACTGTGTATATGCTAACTAAATATATAGGAGGTTTGCGAATCGCTACTGGAAAAATACCAGTACCCGAATGTATAATACTTCCTCTGCAGTTCGACTACCGTTCGTTCTTTTACTAACGGAGAAAATCTGCAGTTCTCGAACGGCGCAATCTTCCGAAGCATTCAAAGAGATCAGTGCAAAGATGGTATGTTCTGGCACACTGCCCATACATTGTCCTCTAGCTGACATTCAGAAGACTAGGCCTGCTCTACAAGGAGGCAAAAAACCTGTGAATAGACTGGGAAATGCACAAAATACTCCTTCATATTCACACCCCCGGTCATTCGAGCCCTTCAATCTTCAATCTGAACGACCAAACAAGAAGCAAAAAACAGAGCAAGCACTTCTAAGCAATGGAACAGGCGGCGGGCCAAACCAGTTTGAGCATGAAGCAGATCAGGGTCAGGGACCTGTGAGCCAGATACCTATACAGAGTCAGTACAATAGCTCGCCTCACCAAGAAAATGGCATTCGCTCAAAAGTCAAGGCTTTTGAGTCGTACACCGTAGCTGAATACCAAGCGGTCAATGACTTAGTGAAGCCGCGAAAGGAGAAGCGCAAGAGGCATAAAGTTAACTCTGACCACCATTCAGAAAGCCAGGGTCATACTCACGGAAATGCTGGTTTTAAAGCACAACATACCACCAACGCTAAGAGACTTGCAAGCAATTCACATCTGGAGGACATCAGAGACCCTATATCGAATGAAGAAGATGAGCTGCAGGCTCCACACTCTACCTCAAAAATTGTCCCTCGAGTTGTAATTCCGTCTAGTGGCAATCCACACCTCGCAACCGCACACCAAGCTCCACGTTCGAGAGCAAGCGAGCTCCAAAAATCGTCGTACGTCTCAAATTCGCAACTCGAAAGGCGCATTCCATCCAATTCTGTACAAAAGAAACGTGTACTGGGAGAGGTGAAACTAGAGGACGGTAGCGAGGATGAGCTCTCGCAAGGAAACCCACCCGAGGTACCGCATGTAAAGCGGACCAACAAACCACTGCAGAACCCGGAAGTCAATTACAATGAAGGTGAGGACGATATCGACATGGAATCGAGCCTTGATAGAAGGGGTGACATGACGAAATGGGGCAGCGATATATTTGACAACCAAAAGTTACAACAACGGGACCCCAGGAAATCTTTCAGGGTTGAAAGCCTCTTTTCACCAACGATTTATTGGCTTCGGCCAGGTCAAATGCAGAACTGGTGCTTGAGTCTGGATAAATCTGGAGTGATTAGACTTGTGAAAGATAAGGAGATCATTCCAGATTTCTATATCAAAGCAAGTGCTATCCAAAAAATAACGATTGGACGCGAGTCTTGTAAATTGGTCATCCGAAAACCTCAAGAATCTGGTCTCATGAAAGACGCCGATATGCTCATAGAATTTTCCGGAATTTTGGCAATTCCAAATTTCCTCGAGTCGATCAAGCTATTCCTAAAAGTTGCCGAAGTTAAATGGGTGGAACAGTTTGTAACCCTGATCCTCATTGTTGATTCCCCAGACTAACGAAATCCTTTAGTTCTGAAATCGATCAAAGGTTTCTTCATGCCCGCGAAAACCTCGACAAGAGAACTGGACAAGCACTTAACAAACGAAGCAGAGCCGAAAGTCAGCCTGAAGATCTTCAACTCTTGACGTCAAATCAAGACAGACGAACAGCACAGCGAACCCAATTAGTCGGGCACGAAGATCAGCATGCACAACATCATAGTCTTTCACGAGCAAAGAGGCAAAAAATTCATGAAAAGATGCAGATACAGCCCTCGCAACAAAATAAGATTGATAGTTCCGATCCAATTGAACCCGCCGAGTTTTACGCATCATCGAGCAAAACCAATGGAACGCGTGCTTCATTACGAAGCGCCGAGAGACCCAAGACATACAAGCCGACCTCTGAGGCAAGAAGTCCCAGCCCAGAACGTTGGTCAGAGGTCAATAGGGACTGGGAAAAGAATTGGGAGAAATCTGTGGTATATCCTAAGAGCGGTAAGAAGACCGCTACCGTTGATAAGCAGGATATCTACAGGCTTGACAATGGAGAGTTTTTGAACGATAATCTCATTATGTTCTATCTTCTCTGGCTCGAGCAGCAACATCCCGAGCTCTCTACTCGTGTTTATGTCCATAACACGTTTTTTTACGCAAGTTTAACCAAGGCTGCAAAGGGCAAGAAGGGGATCAACTATGAGGCTGTTGAGAGATGGACAGCGAAAGTGGATCTTCTGTCTTATGATTATATTATTGTTCCCGTCAATGAGAACACCCATTGGTATGTGGCGATCATATGCAATGCACCCAGACTTCTCAACCTGGAGATCAAGCAGTCGCCACAACCTATCGAGAACGATGTGCAGTCTGAACAGGATGGAGAAATAGAGTCTCGCAGCGCAAGCAAGCTCACTACACCCTCTAAATCACCGCAGTCTACCCCCATGAGATCTGTGAGTGATAAGGATGAGACTGGTGTCGACGATAGCTTTGGAGAGTTGTCATTGGCACATGATAAGCAAACCGAAACTCCAATCGATCTCGAACCTGCAAAAAGATTCCCACCCAGTAACCACGGATTAGCATCTGCTTCAGTGGAGATGAATCCGGACGATACCGCCGTAGACAAGTTTGCCACACATGTAATTGATCTAGCACAATCGAGCTCGCCAGCGGCAAAGTCAAACTCTGTTGCAAAGGGCAAAAGAATTCCTCCAATTCGCACATATGACCCAAAGCAGCCTAGAATTATCACTTTTGATTCACTCGCTTTGAAACACTCCAATACTTGTAGCAATCTAAAAGATTACATGGTCGCCGAAATTAAAGCGAAGAAAAGCATGTCAATCACACCCCCTAAACCCATTGGTATGGCGGCCAAAACACAGGACAAAGACAGTGCCACAGGAAGATATTTAGGTAGAGGCCTTCCTGTACAAGGCAATTTTTGTGATTGTGGCGTGTACCTGCTAAGCTACATTGAGGAATTCTTTGAACGCCCAGATAGTTTCATAGAAGATATCATGGAGAACAAGTACGAAGTTGATGGCGATCGGAATGATGCACCCGCATTTCGTACTAAGATCCGCGATATTCTCCTTAAACTTCAGGAAGAGCAAGTTCAAGAAGCATATGCAGCAAAAATGATCAGAATAGCGAAAAGGGCTAAAAAGGGGAAAGATGTTCCACTCATGACTGCTAAAAATACTGACTTGTCAAAGCCGCAAACAGCGTCTAGCTCTGAGTCAATTGTTGCTCAACAAAACTCCAATGCTAACACCTCTATTCTCAATGAACGTCATGATTATGAAGATACCTCGACAGAGGCGAAGGATTCTCTAAAGTCGTTGCCAAAAGCCAAGAAGGTTATCAATATCAGTGATAGCCAGGAAACTGTTCAGGAAAAATCTCAAGAGGGCCCTAACTCAATTTCTGTCAACGTTATAGATGATGAGCCAATTGAAGAGCGATCTAGGTCGAGAGTTCGTGATAGAGAACCTTGCCAAACTGCTCGTACTGTGGCCTATACTTCTAAGCCTCCTATACACCTCGAGATTCGCGATTCTCAAGAAGATGAAGAAACCACACTGGAAGGTGCGGATCAACAGTCGTTAGCCCAAAACCCACGAAGGAAGCCCTCTGTCATTGATCTCGAGAAAGACGAGTCTCATAAGAGCGAGGAACCGACTGAGCAAGAACCTCGAAGTGGTACAAGTTTGATCGGAAATGCTGTTAATGCTGTTGGCAATTTTTGCAATTTGTTCAGCAAATCGACGGGGCAGGCAGCCTTACAAGGCGAAGTTTCAGGGCTTTTACCAGCGCACGAATCCCGGGAAGACGACTGTATTCAAGGTTTAGAAAGTCCATCGCGTTCTGGTATGAATTCACCTCGACAATTGGAAAGTGATGTAAAACCGGGACGAAATGGAACAGTATTACGTTCTCCATCGCCAGAGCAGCGTGGCTCGAATTTGGCAAAATGGACAGGGTCAAAATTCAATGGGGACGTTATGGATCTGACTGGCGGCGATGACCCAATGCTTTTGGATGAGACTGATGTTAGTTTCTCAAAGCTTCAACAATTTCCGCCTTCCCCGCCAGTAGCTAGTTCGCGAAAACATGATCGTTCAAAAATCAAAACACCTGACATGGCACAATTCGGGCGACGAAAGACTAGCTCGGGAACAAAGGAGCCCTCAGAGCGCTTTCAGGATTCTGTCATGGAAGGATTTGTAAACAATAGATCGTTGCTTAGGCGAGATCCTATGGAGGCGAAGATGATTGCTCAGTATAAGCACTGAAACATCATCGATTCCACTGACACTAACAAAACGTTTCTTTTTTCGGGAGCCAACGGCGTTTTAGATTATTTTTTTATGGCATACCCAATAAGTCTTTTTTGCATGTTAACTTTCGGCTCATCTCATACTACAATTGCTTAGGATTGTATTGCCCCAACACTTTCGAATTTGATAGGTAGGCGTTTTTTGATGGCGCTGTGAGTCAAGGATAGCATTATGCTGGTCGGAGTTGGCACGGAGGATACATAGTGAGGGAGAAGGGCATTTTCGAAAGAGAATTGATAGGGACTGGGATAATTGGCTGGATGGTTGGGTTGGGTCTTCAGTACAGGATCAGAGGAAAAAATAATATCTCTGCAGCTTGGTGGGGCGGAACAAGCGTGGCTAGATAGACACTCAGGGCAAATAATAAATATTTGCAATAGTAGATAGAAAGAATAAATAATGTATACGGAGTTTGTCTTCCTCTCAAAGCGTGCCATGTAACTGGATTGGGAGCTCGCACATGCTAAAGTTTCCCACGACAGCATAGAACATTGCAAAGCATCAGCATAAACTTTTCTCCTTGTCGAAAAATTACTTCAGGTACCTATGTAAGTAAGTGTTGTGATTGTGTGATTATGAAAGGTGCTCATTATATCCAGTCCTCCCAACTATCTTATTGACCAATTGACCAACTAACCCCAATAATGTATTGGATACGTCTCTAGCTACCGATACATGCAACGCAAACGCATATGCGAAAATAATATTTCCACCCGCTCCATCAAATCGTAAAGCAAATAAAAAACTAAATGAAACAGGATCAAATATCCGGAAAACACAGAAGACGCCATGTGCAAATATCTTTCAGATCCCCTCCCCCAGCCCATTTGTGTTGTCAGATCGAAATTCAGAGTTCATCGCCGCGCTGCATATTGTCCACCCATCCCAGTATTCTCCATGTTCAAAACTTTGATTGAATACTTGGTATATTTTCATCATCAAAGGTAGACCTCATCCTCGAGATCCAAAAAAAGACTTGAAGACCTATCCTCGGGCGAATTATCCATCCAGCTTACTGCAAATGCGCGCCAAATCTTCTTCCCGCATCACCGCCCTGAAATAGATCACCAGCAAAAATACCGGGCGCTGGGCTATTTCCCCTGCTCGCTGTATTGCTCCCCGGTGCCATGCTGCCCATCACTCTCGGTCTCGGACTCATATTATTCATTCTTGGACTTCTTGGAACACTTGTACCGCGCGTTGTTCTTCGTCCGTTTTGGTATGACTCCAATTGCCTACTAACGCTTTCTAGCATTCGTTCTCGTTCGGCAAGTTCTCTCTTGAGCTCATTGATGGAATCAAGTTGTTGCTGTATGATTCCGTCGTGATTGACTTTTTGGATCTCGACACGGGCGGCAGAGGCCTCGCTTTGTAGGCCCTTGCGTTCGGATTGGAGGGCTTCAAGCTGGTTGCGCATTTCGTGGGTTTGTTGAGAGTGCTCTTGATAGAGAGAAGCTGCATAATCAGCTCGTTTTTCTGCACTCGCGTGATTTTTCTTGAGACGTTCGATTTCAGCCTGTGCATCACGAAGTTCGTCTTTCGTTTTCTGAAGTTCGGCTACGGAGGGAACATCAGAGGTGGCAAGAGAGGTTTGAGCAACGGAAAGCTCAATTTTCAACGATGCGTTTTCTTCGCGAAGTTTTGCGGCTGCACTACCTTGTATTTCCAATTTTCTCTCGTACTCGGATAGAAGTTTAACGGCTTGGGCGTTTTCGTGCTCGAATCGGGCTCTCTCGTCAAGGGCTCGCTGGAATTTTGGTTGAATTCGCTTGATACTTCCTTCGTAATCTTCGCATCGACTGCGCAATATTTTCAATTCTTTGTTGAGCTCCACCAAATTCCCGTTGGTAGTATTCAAATCAAGCTCTCTACCTTGTCTTGTGGGTGTAAGTCGCTGGCGCTTGAATGCAGTATCTTCGTCTACAGCATCGAAATCCTGAAATAGTTAGTATCACGTTATGACATGAAACGAGGCCAGAATGCACTTACAGAGGGTCGCTTGAAGCCGGATTGTATTCTTGGTTCAGTTGGCGAAAACAAAGATTGTGTCAATGAATCCGACCGACAGTTGAAAGCTCCATAACCAGGCAATGGAATGTCGATATCTGGCATGGGCACTATGGGCCAGGAAACTTCCATCGGATCCTCAAGAATGTACTCCGCAGCTGCTCTGGCAGCCTGTTGTGGCTCAGGATAGACAGTCGTATCTAAGCGACCGACTACCTTTCGAGTTTGGGTGATGTATTGGACTAACTTATTTTTACGTCTTGATGATCCTCTAGTGGGAATGCATAGTTCGATGTGTTCAACCGAGTTTGTGGTGACAAGCCATAGTAAAGGTACACGCTTTTCTGGATTTTTGGGGTCGAGAGGCAGAATCTGGTGATACTCATCTCTTACTTCGAAAGTTGGGAACGACGAATCAAATGCCAAAACCACGGAAGCAGGAGCGACAAGGCAATCACGAACATCGATCCACGTAGGAAGTAGTGTGATCTGCATCGAATCCTTTGTAGACTTTTCTGGTGCCCCAGATATATCGGGGCGACTGTAATTGTACTCCCTATATCTGAAGAGTGCTTCAAGAATAGGTAGAATCATCTCTCGTGCTAATATCACCACATGAACTTTAGTTGATCGAAGTGAGTCCAGAAACTGTTGAACGAACAAGAACTTGGTGCTGATAGTTACAGCGTATCTAGCTTGGGTACTGTCATCTAGGCTCTGAGTCGAAGACTCCTCCACTATCAAATCTTGATGATCACATATCAATTTCAATTCCTCGATCATCAAATCCATGCTTTCTGAATCTGCTGCTGTTGGCGACCCCCCTAAGAAAGATAGAATATCGTTTTTTCTGTCTCTGATGGTAGTATCGTATACTTCACGAACTTGATTCATCATTGGCAGCGGAATAATGAATTCATTTCGTCCCAGTTTGCGCACAGTCAAAACGTTGGGACTCGTGCTTGGACATTCAATTGAAGCTCTTGGCATGGAAGTTGCCCTATTGCGCGGCTTCGATACATCAGCAATGTTGTCCCGCATGGGCAATGGAAGATTGGTTGAGGACGTTGGCGGTGCAGTTGCTACTCGTGGAGGCAAGGTCGATGGAGATCTGGACTTTGTTGACCTCGCTCTCCTCTCGCCAACGGCAAGATGAGAAGCAGCTGACATCTTAGTGGGAGACGACGCTATTGCCGGTAAGTCACCACTACTAGGCCAGACTAAGTCTGCTGGATCTTGAGAGAATAGCGGTTCTTGAGACTGTAATTGGGCGTTGTGGAGACCTGCTTCGAATTCGATACTCTCTATCACTTGCGCTCCTGCGGAAGGCCCGGAGCCGGAGGGCTGCGTTTCAGGATGTTCAGTGTGGGCAACGCGGTTAATATTATCGCGCTGATCCTCTGATACAGAGTTCGACTTTGAAAGATCGTGATGGTCAAGCTCTGGACTTGTGGGTGCAAGATTCGAGACTTGCGAATTGTCAACCTGCACGTGGTCTCTAGAGCCTTGTGACTGGAAATTTCCACCAAAAGGATCTTGCGATAAAGTTCTAGGAACTTGGGTGACGATTTGCGCAGCTTGCCAAGTTTCTTCTGAGCTTGAATTATTGTTTGCGGCTGAGGGAAGTGATTGAGAACGTTGAGATTCGGAAAGCACAATTTCGGGTTGAGATTGACCAGTAGGCAGAGAAGAAGCACGGTCTTGACTACTAATGTGCGCTTCCACGCCTTGGGTTTGAGAACTAGAAATGATGTTGTAAGTTTTGATCGCATGATAGTGTCTTGAAGAATAATGCGAAACACAATTCTATAGAATGAGGAATTATAATCTAACCTTTTGGTAGGTGTATCGCTCACAAGATACGAATCAGGTATCTCCAATGACAATTGTGATTGTAATTGTAATTGCTTCTGAGTCTCAGATCGATCTGTCTCCCGCTCTTCTTCTTCTTCTTCTTCTTCCTCTTCCTCCTCTTCTTCTAATGATTGATCAAAAATATTTTGAGAGTTAGAGATCGAAGAATGTAACGCTGGAGAGAGATCCGTGACGGGGGGTTGTTGAGATGGTTCCTCACTGGCTGCAGGTTCTAAGGGGGGTTGCGGTCTTAGATGCTGATGTGGTGTCAAGGATACCAGTGGGGCGGAATTCTGATCAATTGATGAGGATGAATTATCAATTAGAAAACTGTCGGGAATTGAAGATTTCAAAGACGACTCGTTTTGATTTACTTTATTACTAGAACCTTTTTGTTGCTCCTTAACGTTATGTTGTGTGATTCCAAGAATACTACGGCTAATACCTCTCCGGGTTCGGTCCGAAGTCTCGGGTCGTACCGATTGAAAGTCTTCACTGTCACTTGCGCTCCTCGGAATGGACGGATGGTATGGAGTAGAACCAGATAAATATTGAGAGTTTGGTTCAATATCCTCGTCCCAAATAAACGCCGGAGCTGATCTTCTACGTGGCAACACTTTTTGAGAATCTGGTGAATCTTGGGTTTGCAAAGGAGAGGACGCTTGTAAATGTTCCGGAGAGTTTGAGTAGTCTGATAGTTGAGACGACCTGATGACAGTATATTCGTTTGGATTTATATCTTTATTGAGAGTTATCACAATTGAAAGACCATTTTCAGGGCCCGAATCTTGGTCCTCGTAACTATCCTTGATCTCCTGGATCTTGTTCTTCGTTCCGACTCTCTCTCCAACGGCTCTATTAAAATTATGTCCCCGTCTTTTCTTTGATAAGACAGAAGCTTCAGTATTGCTCGTTCTTCTTCGTTTCGCCGGCCGTATAGGTTCGCTATCTTGTGATTGAGAATTGTGATTTTGTATGGCTAAACGATTTTCCCATTCGTAAATTGCAGCTTCGGTAACATTGGCATAGGGCTCCTAAAAGCATTCACTGGTCAGTTGGGAGCGCTTTGATATGTGTTGGTATAAGTTTCATCAATCATACCCAGGTCGGTTCGTAGGATTCCCCTGTTTCTGGATTGTCTTTCCAATCTATCAGAAATTTCGTAATTTTGCCAGATTTTCGCTCATCTAATATGCCATTTACTTCATATAAGGGAGGGGAATCCTCTTTCTTCTTTGACCGTTTTTGAGAAGGCTTCGATGATCGTACTGGAGATTCTGCGAGGTTCTTACGCTTTAAGCGTCTTTGTCGTGGTATCTTTGGAGTTTCGGATTCACCTGCACGATCAGTATTTGATAGATCCATTAGTACGCAGAGAGACTCTTGAATTTTGCAGTTCCATGGTCAAGCAGAAGTGGAAGCATGCAAGATGATGGGTTAGGCTTGTTTCATGCGAAGAATCATAAGAAAAGACAGGAACGAATGACTTTATTTGCTCTGCAGTAGAACATAAGTCATCTTGTGTCTACAATGTGAATTTTGGAAGAGTCAGC
This sequence comes from Botrytis tulipae, assembly GCA_004786125.1. Lineage (NCBI taxonomy): Eukaryota > Fungi > Ascomycota > Leotiomycetes > Helotiales > Sclerotiniaceae > Botrytis > Botrytis tulipae. The sequence goes on from PQXH01000297.1 coordinate 22,326, forward strand.
CTTGCAGGTGGATAATTTGTTATTTGTTATCCATTGGTCAACGTGCGTTTGCTCAATTTCCATGGATCGGCCAATCTAGGCTCCGAGGTATGATAAGGATGGCACGTGGATGGATGGTGAAGCCTCGCACATTAGTAAGCAAGCAAAGGAGGACTGGTGGACCCCTCTATCAATTCAACCTCGTGAGGATTTACTACATTATTTGAACCTCTTAACTCTCTCTCTCTCTCTTAATGATTCCGGACTTTGCTTACACATTTCCTCTTTACACACGAGAATCGAAGAATAGATAAAATTGACTCATGAGGCTCTGAACCAAATATACTGAAAATGGAGACTTCAAGATAGAGTTGGTGAGGGAACTCAAATTCCAATACATTTTATGTCAAGCATTACCATTCCCACGCTTATAGCTTTCGGTGTGTGATCACTCCTGCGTCAAAGATATCAAAAATATCAGTATGGCTGTAAACACGAGCAATGTGGTTTCTCCTATCTTCATCTTTCATCAAATGAACCTTTCCTCTTCCGTAAAAGGACCTTAACACTGTTCTATTTCGGAGTCAATCTCGAACATTCAGACTAGGCCATATAGCAGAAAAGTACTCTTAAATCTTCGAATTTGAGAGAAACGTGCGGGATTGTTCATTTGGAGGTTCCTCACTCTTAGTCTAGTCGTCGCAAATGAGATTTCCTTGACTTGACGGTGCTCTTTTGTATTGAGTGATGATTGGAGTGTGTATAGTAAGTATAAGAATTGCTAGGTCGATTCGAAGGTGTTTGTTTTCGTTTGTCTCCTTATACCTATTGGAGTTCAATGAGTATGATAAGATTGAAGATGAAGAAGCAAAGTAAACTTGTCGTGAAGGTGCTCCGATATTGAAGAATGAGGAAAGGCTTCAGTACAATTTTGTTCATTCCCCTCATCTATGTGCATAGAGATACGGAGTCACATACCTAGTAATTAATCGATAAGAAAATACTTACTTCGTTTCAAGAGAGCATTTGAAGGATTGCTTTAGTAATCCTGCATTTATAGATGTACAATACAGCTCGCTGGAAGATAATGATCTGTCGATAGAAGGAATGAGGTTGCTAGTGAATAAAGCTAGATTTAGTGAAGCGAGCTTACCGAAGTGAAGTTCGATATAACTCCAAAACAATTACCTCTATATGCATCATAAAAGGAAGAAGAAAGACAAAGACTTCAATTCTTGTTCTCCTCATCAAGTTCAAATTCAAATCCAAAATATGAAGCTTTTCATTTTGGCGTGAGAGGTCATTTTCAAGAGGTATCGTGAGATCTATATTTTGTAGATATGCAACAAAAGTTTCGATATTTGAAAGACGCGATTTGATTGGGAGACTGGTGAGTATGAGGAAGCGAGTTTGAAGTGAATTTGAAGTGTAGTTGATTTAGAATGAAGTGAATTTAGAGTGAAGTCGTTGAAGTGAAACTTGGTACATGAAGTAACCTCAACTTCATCATTCAATTGAATGCACGTGTTGGTTCATTGCTCTCTATCTTTGCACCCTGTGGTAGTTCAAGGTCGGAATTATGAGAGAGGGAAAGAGCAGGAGATGGGACGGGATGTGATGTGACGTGATGGGATAGTGAATATATGAGATGAGTACCAGATTTGGTTTAGTGGAATAAGATCAAAGGTTCTCGGCTGAATATGCAGATGAAGTTGAATAGCTACCTATGGGACTCCTCAAATGTAAAAGGATGTTGATTAGAGAAGCTTGTACAAGATATTTGAATTATTCGAATTAGATGGGTCTGATCAGGTTAAAGCTTCCTGACATTCATGTTGGCAACTACCCACCTGAATAATTGAGTAGGAAACCTGACCACGCTCAGAGTGATGAGCCTTCCTCCTTCCATTCCGGCCCTAGTAGTCATGTATCCTCCTCGTTCACAAGTCTCTTGGAACGTCTCTCATTCTCTGTACTCCTCAACCACCATTGAAATTTCTTTTTCGATTGCAAGGCATAATTTCACAATTTTATGTGAAACTACACCCATCATTAGGAGAATCTGATTACTTCAGTGCGACACTCATCAGTAGGCAATTTCCAGTCACCCAGATTCCACACTGGTAACACATGCACCCACTAGATTAAGTCCAAAGCCATTGTTTCGGGAGTTCAGCTTGACTCGAAAAAATGGATATTGGAAGATTTCACAACTCCGAGAAGGGTCAAACATCGGGGCCCCTTTACACACTAGTCAAAATTCGACTACTCCAATGAACTTGGTCCCTGATCAAAGGCATCCAACGGCTCGGCAACACGAACTCAATTGTACTCAAATATGCTGGCGAATCTCATGCATTTTTGGAAAGCATTGGATCCGTAAATAAATTGATTGCTCAATCGTCATCGAGTATGGACAAAGATATGCTCAATAGCTCCAGAGATGGGTCTCAGAATGAAACGTACCATGATAAGACTATACCCTCGTAAGTATCCGAAAGAAAATAATGACTAAAGGAGAGAAACATTTACACTATGCTACGGACTATCAGATAAGAACATCTTGGCTGCTCGCTCATCCAAACAGTCCTCCAACCTAGTATTTGATTTGGGTTTGGATGTTTATTACAAGATGGATAAGATGGAAGATACAGGGAAATCGCTAGAATTTGAATTAAAAAGGTGCCTGATGTGCGTCTCTACTCAGCTAGATTAGGATTCTGGAAAGGGAGATGTGACTCGTGGTGGTTCTTCCTCTCTGAACATAGCACCGAAAAGTTCAAGTTTGAAACATGGACAAAAGCTAGAATCCAAAACGTGTTCGTGATTCTGAGAAAGGGCATGAAACTAGCTAAAGGATAGATCGCAACGTGGAAGGGATAACTGCTCCCGTTCAGGACAATTTGATGGCCATCTTATCACCCTCATAGTTTCCACAGTCAAGAGTAACTTGATAAGAAAATGCTGGGGATTTGATCTTGGATACTATTTGTATATCAAATATGCTAACATGATGAATAGGTTTGTTCTTAGTTAAGATGATTATTCATCCCACGTTATTCAATTCACTCACACTCAACGTCTATTTTCCTCGAGACCCCCTTGATGACTTCGATGTCCTCGCCCCACCTATTTTTACCTGACTTGATTCATCTAGCTTCTGTTATGCCTCCAATAAGACTCCAAAATATTGCAGTAAAATGCGCAAGTTCAGTAGTTGTATACATGGCATCTTTCTTGAGCAGGATGATTCTATCTTTCTCAAAGCCACCCTTCTACACAACATTGGATGCAAAGTCTGCTCCTGGTCTTGCCACTCGCACTAAATAAATAGCGCCTTCTTCGGTCATTCCTTCAGTAGATCCGTATGTAACCATGCATCGCCGAGGTCAACTCATTACCTAGCACATTTTCGACATATTTTGATTGAATCTATGCCCCTGATTGTCCGACGCAGACGGTTAATCCATAGCAACTGTATAGAAACTCCGCCGTTACCAATCTAAGACGCCGATACACTATATCGAGACCATTGTCAGGCTTCTGGCCAAGAGCCATTGATGTCTTGGACTTGGAATCTTGTACAGGGTGATGAAGACGAGAGAAACTTGCTCGAGTCGATGTATTGGCAATGATTTTAAGCGAAATGAGAATTTCATGCAAGGCTTTCTTCGATTGCTAAATCGAAAGGAGACGATGAAATTCATAGCTTATCTGACATGTTGCTATCGCTACCGGTATATAGACGTGCATGTTGTTATATTTTTTCTCATCGTAGTTAATCTATTATAGATCGCATCGTTCTGCCTATTAGAAACGGAGGGGGTTATTTGATTGTTGTACCTTGTATCTTTGGTTAGAATCTTATGGTATAGATCGAATTTCATTCACAGAGCACCTAGGCCTAATTGTAAAGAAAATCACACTCGGAAGGAGAATAATGACTCAACCCTCTTATAAAACATAAAACCTCTGTAAATGTCGATAAAGCTTCAACCGCAAAACGTTTCAGGCATCAAGAGAAATAGGCAATCGCTTCAGAACTTTGAAAATCAATGGTGTTCGTTGGTTCACCTATTGCTGGTCGGGGAAATGGTATTTCCGATCCGATTGTTGGTTCCAGGAACATTAACTTTGTTGAATCCCTCCATGTCCATCATCATCTCTATCTTCCTCCATCTCTTCATTTCCATCGCACGATAATTACTATCTTCCTGTCGCTATCCTTTTATCGCTTTATCTTCATCGCACAATATTTATTACGAATACGCGACCACCGTCTTCCTATCGTTGCCCTCATATCGCTTTACCTCTATCAGATACAACTATACAAGCACAATATTTCCAGCCAAATTGCTCCTATATTGTGTTGTGTACAAGAGTCTTACAGCCTCTGCTGTTTAGAACAACCCTGTTGGCGGTTACGTCCTTACAGCACCTATTGTTTAGAACAACTCTGGCGGCGGTTACGTCCTTGCAGCATCTGCTGTTTAGAACAACCCTGGCGGCGGTTACGTCCTTACAGTATCTGCTATTTAGATCAACCCTAGCGGCGGTTATGTCCTTACAGCACCTACTGTTTAGAACAACTTCAACACGATTCACATAGTGGCTTTCTTGATCACTTCTACATCTCATATTATCCGAAGAGTCAAGGCTGCTCTATAGCCTGGGTGGGTGGGAAGCACACAGAGTGTGGGCTAGCATTTTTTTAAATGCAAGTATTCTTTAACTACGTTTTATTGCTAATTATAATCATAGGACTCAATATGTCCATATCGGTTCCTATCGAAAAACTTCAGCTAGAAAAACTTATTGATGAGAGGGTGTTCGTAAAATGGGTTAATGAATCAGGCACAACATTGACACTAGGTTCTTGCTTGCATGACAACAAGCAGGCACCTGGTTTCTTCATGACTGTATATCGTGATGTAGAAGGGCGGATTCATGTTCATTTTAAGCTTCAGGTGTTTATCAAGCTTGCTGGTAAAAAACAGAAAATGGATATATTATTAGTTGTTCCTCCAGATGCCGATTTTGCGAATGCCTCTACACCTTACCCAATATCGAGTGTTGATCTATCTCACGACGTTTCTGCTATTCACGAAGCCGGTTTAAACAATGCACAGCATGTTTTCCTTCTACAATTCAATCTCACCACGAAGGGATTCGTTGTTACAAAGAAGAGAACTACTGCAATCAGACCTCACACTACGACTACAGATATGTTGATTCGTGGCCTTGAGTCTCTGTCTAATGCCACAATTTTCAGTGTATACATCAGGCCAAGTACTTATGCGAAAGTACATCTGGAAAAACTCCGCATGCATATTAGTGAATCTGCAGCCAATACCTACAAAACCAACTTGAAGGAAATGTATATTCAACAAGGGGCTATTTTACTAGAATGGGATAAATTCGCATATAAGGAGCAACAACGCCCGATACCGCCACCATATGCTCAGCCATCTCCGGTACAGAGTCCTCGGCCACTGCCACGATATGCTCATCCATGTCCAGAAGTACAAGTTCCTCGGTCACCACCACCATACGCTCAGCTATCTCCAGATGCACAGGTTTCTCAGTCATCACTCGACGTTCTCAAAGAAACAATTGAAGAGACACCGCCTCGATTTTCAGCTAGTTCAAACTCTCCATCGGTACATGGCATTTTTTCTGGCTATGAAGAGTCATCAGACAGCGAAGTGAACTTGGACGATATCGAAAAGCATATCAGAATAGACTTTGATGTGGATTCGGACGAGGAAGAGCTTGCCAAGGAGCAGTTTGCCAACTTGAATTCTCGAGAACCAAATCAGCAATTCGATTATGATTTAGAAACGTCACAGAAACTTAAAACGAAGTTGGAGAACTGGATAGAAACAACACTACCGATAAACTTCAACATTCACCATCATACACGTCTAATTACCAAGTTATCAATTCTTGGCAATTGTATTCGTATATCAAATACTAGTGTATTTGATGTTACTTTACTTTGGTGTTCCGCCTTGTTTTTCTACGATCCATATGACTCTGATTCTGATAATACTTTTGGATTGTGGGGAAAGAGAAATTCATGGCTTATTCGAGATATAGTAGACCAGATTCAATGGACTAATAAAATGTGTAATAGTACTGAAATAAGCTCGTCATTATTAGAGCAGTTCATAAAGCTGGGTCAAGCTGCTCGTACTGTTGCTCTAGACATTTCATATAATAAAGGCGTTTATTTTAAACAGAAAAGTATTTTTATTGCCTATGTGTTAGCGGAGTTTAGCAAGCCGAGTAGGAAACCTGTTTCTCGAAAGAGATTGGAGACTGATGGCAGTGCGTCTAAGCGGGTAAAAATGTAATTAGCAGCAATCTTAGTCGAGACTATCAAGATCATGTACAAGGTTCTCTCGAACTGATGAGATCGTGAATTTAATCCACATAGTGTCACGGTGTGAAACCACGTGACATGTTGGTCCTATCAGATAGAACCGAAATGGACACTTGCATCAAAGTACAAGTGAGCTAGAGCCCGATCAAGCTAGCTCATTTATAAAAATTCTGTATATTTTCAATTTGGAAGACTTTGTATTATAATTTTTTGAATTATATCTTAATCTTCAATTTAAATCTATTATTTAAATTAATATAACTTTGTTAAATTAGAATAAAATTATTAAAGTTTATTTCTATCTGTTTATTCTATAATATTATATAGCTTTTATTTATTAATATATTATTCTTATAATATCTACTCTATATTTGTTTGATTAATCTAAGAATACCTTTGAATTTGATATCTTTATAGTTGAGAATTCTTAGATTTGGTATTAATATCTTTAATTGATATTTATATATTATATCAAATTGAAGAATATTAATTAATTACTTAAATATAAGATTTTTAAAGCTTTAGTTTGAGAGTATATTCAAATTGTTTTATAAAAATAAGTCATTACTCAAAACACTTATTTACTCGATTATCTTATAGAATCTATATTTACTATATTTATTTATATTGAAATTATATTCTTCAAAACTTTTATTAACTCTATTTCTAAATCTATTATATTTATTTTAATTATTTAATTAAATAAATATATCTCCAATCCAAAAGAGTTTGATAATACTCACTTTGATTTACAATAATTTATATAACAAATATATAGAAAACTAAATACAAATAATAATAGATTTCTAATTACTTCAGTTTATTTAACCTATATTATTAAAAAACTTATTAAAAAGATATATAAACTTATATTATCTAAAATCTCTTATAAAATCCTATATTCATTAATTATACTATACTTCTTGAATATCTCAAAAATACCTTTAAGAACTTTAATTACATTCAAAATATATAGAATAAACTATATATATTAAAACAAAAATACCTCAATTTTAGCATTTTTTTTATAGAGTTTTAGAGATTTATTTTAAAAAAGAAAATACTTAATAATACTCTAACTTTGCTTTTATCTCAAAGAATCTTTTATGAATTATAAGATATATTATTATATAATCCCATTTCAATCCATAAATTTCAATAATATATTAATTATTTATAATAATTCAATAATTGATTTTATTAATATTAACAATAGATTCATTATATTCGCCCTATTACTTTTAATATTTTATTCCAAAGAATAATTATTACTTTATTTCTATAACCTATTAATTTTAAAATTTATTCTTAAAAATTCAATAAATCTAAATTCTAGAAAAAAGAAATATATTATTAAAAAACTTAGTTTAAAATGAGATTATAATAAATATTATTACTATATTTCTATTAATTATTTGATATAAAATTACTCGCTTCCCGATACCCACTCTATACAAATCTAAAATAGTCGAAATAGTTTTATAGTTTTCCCTTCCTTTTTATTTATTTTCTATAAATAATAAATCAGTTATTTTTTATAATCCAATACTTTTATAAGTTTTAATAATATAGAAAAAAAAGTTAGCCTAATTTAAATTATAATTAGAACAATTTCCTGTATACTCTTTATTTATTTATTACTATTATTTATAGTTTTTTTTTAAAAAATGAATTAAATAATCATATAGATTTGATAATTCTATTTATTATTTTACTTTTAAAAAAAGATATTTTCTCAATATATATTATAATTAATAATAAATATAAAGAAATTATTTTTATAAATTAAAATTAAATATTTTTCTAGAAAATATTAATATATCAATTATCTATCACTTTCGAAGTTATAGAATTTAATAAAAACATTTTATTAGAAAATCGAATTATATTCTATATCTATATAGAATTTGAAATAAATAATTATATTAAAAAAAAGATTATATTATATATAATTAAATTAGTCTATTATCTCATTATATTGAAAATAGTTTAATTTAAAAAATATAATTCCTATATTAATTTTATAATAAACTTATTTTAATTTAATAGTCTATTTTATTATAAATTTTGTAATACTCTATTCTATTTATTCTATATAAAAGCTCTATTTGATATTTTCCTAAAAACTCAATTTATATATCTATCAATCTATTTTAAAGGATTAAAGAATAAGAATATAGCTACTATCTTTTTAAAAGTATATTCAATTTATATTTATTAGAAATATAAAATATTCTAAATATTAATAAAACAAATTAATAATATTTTTTTTAAAAAAAAGAAAGAGTTTAATTTTGAAGATTTGTTATTTAAATTTTAAAATTGAAAAGATATCTTTTTTTCTAAAAATATAGAAAATTTTTTTTTTTTGATTATATAACTATAAGATTTATTTTAAGAAAAAAGCTATTTCACTTTTTAATATTTTATATATTATATCTTATCTCAAATTAGAAGCTCTAAAAAAATAATTAAAAGAGAATCTCAAAAAAGAATTTATTTAATTAAACTCTTTCCCTATTATATTATATCATCTATTTTATTTATTAAAAAGACTAATAAAAGCCTTTAGTCTTATATAGATTATTATATTTTAAATAATCTATTTATTAAAAATCAATATCTCCTATTATTAATAAAAGAATTTTTGAATAATTTAAAAGAAATGAAATATGTTAATAAAATTAATATTATCTCTATCTTTAATAATATAAGAATAAAAAAAGAATAAGAATATCTAATTATATTTTATATTCAATTTAATTTATTTGAATTTCTAATTATATTATTCAAATTAATAAAAGTATTCATAATTTTTTAAAGATTTATTAATAATTCTCTATAGAAATTTATTTATTTTATTTATTTATATTAATTAACGTCTGTCTTGAACCTCCCTAAGGGTATTTAGACGTGCTAA
>PQXH01000298.1:0-31397 GCA_004786125.1 Botrytis tulipae
GGTCTATGCCTGAGGCACGAAGGCAACTACAGAACATGTAGTTGGCGCCGTGACAAGACTTTAATTATGTTACCCGGATTATAAAATTGGAAATCAGAAAATAACTATTAGAAAAGAGTAAATACGCTTTTTATTATAATTATGAATTTGAGTACTGGGTTTATTTTAATTAAAATTTATAATAAGTAATTCACCCTAATTTAATATATACTTACTATTATTGGGTTATTTATAGAGGGAGGTGTAGTTTATCCATTTGTATATAATATAAGAAAAAAGCGGTTATCTTTTTTATATATTTATAATTGGGCACTCCAAATAGAATTATTTTATAGATCTAACTAATTATATAAAAAATTTTTAATAATTATATTCCCTTTTTTAAATATCATAAAAATATTAATATTTAATTATAGATTTTTTTTTATATATTATTATAATTATATAAAATATTATAAGAAGTTTTATTAATTAATTAATACAAAAAAATATTTCAATAAAAATATGATTACTAGATATCTACTCAAATATAATTATTCAAATAATATATTTTTATAATTTAATCTGTAATATTTCAATTTATAAATTAGAAATTAAAAGTATTTAATAGAATTTAATTAATAGAAATTGATATAAATTAATGGAAATTAATAAAAGTTGATAAAAGTTGATAGGAGTTAATAGAAGTTGATAGAAGTTAATAAGAGTTAATAAAAATTGATAGGAGTTAATAGATTATCAAAAATCAAATCGATTGAGGATTAATTTAGTATATATTAATAATAAATTTATATTAAATTATTCTAAAGTTTTATATATATTATTTCTAGTTATATATTCAAGTATTTGAGTAGGATTTATTATAACATCTAAAAATTCTAATAATATATATAAAGCTTAAGTTAATTCTTTTATATTCTTAATAATCATATTTTAAAATCTTTTTTTCTTAATTATATATTACTTATTAAATAATTTAATTTTTATTTTTAATTTATTTCCTTTATTTTTCTAAAAATCTTTGAATAAATAAACTTCTTTTTTAGAATTTATTAACTTAGAATTGATTCTATTATCTCAAGCTAATTTTATAGTCAAAAAAAGGATATCCTTTTCAATACTATAAATTATATATATTCCAAATATAGTTTCTCCAAATATATTCTTAACCTTTTTTCTAAAAATATATTAAAAGATATTTATTAAATAAATATAATTAAATATCTTATTTATATTATAAATTGAATTTTTATAATATTATATATTAATTTAATAATTAAGATTTATATACTACTATATAAAATTAATAGCTTTATATATTCATAGCTTCTCTAATCAATTAATAAAAAATGAAACAAGTATTTTATACTACAATTTAAAAGAATATACCTCTAGTATAAATAATCATTTATAATAAAGTATTTCCTTTTTATATTTAATTTGATCAATTTTTCAGAATAGTAGTATAAGCAGATTTACTATTCGATATATAATATTAATATTATCATATTTGATAGCTTTATTGATTATTATATATATCTTTATTTTTTAAAGTAAATAATATATAGTAATATAGTTTAAATTAATTCCTTTACCTTTATCTCATTTTTTTTAAATAAAAGCTTTTTATTGAATTATCTTTATTATCTTGAGAAATTCAATTAGTATTATATCTTAAATAGCTTTTTTAATAAATTGAATTATTTCTTTTATTTGATATATATTATTAATTGTTTTAAGGTATTCCTATAATATATAATGAAATAGTAATATAATTCTTATACCAAATATTTGAGATAATAAAAAGTATATTTAATAATATTTGAATAAATCCCTTTTTTGTTTCTTTTATTTTAAATCTAAAAGATTGATTTGAATATAATAAGAATTAGTTTTACTAAGGGAAAATTTAAAATAAATATGAATTATAATATCCTAAATTACTATAAATATATAAAATCATAAAGTTAATCCAAGTATTCATTCTCTATATTCATAAGGATCAATAAACTTGAATTACTAAACTTTAATAGTTTGTATGTAAGCTATTGTAAGTTAATTACTATGTATTAATTTGAGATTAATAATATAATTAAATAATATGAATTTACTAAGATTTAAAAAGACTAATTACATTTTAAAGATATTATTATAAATTTCATATATTCTATCTATAATTCCCTTATTTACATGGATACTACTAAATTACTAATACTTTGTTTTATTGATAGGAATACATTCTATATAAGGTATTTTGGGGTATAAATTAGTTTTCCGAAATATTAATTGAATAGTATTTCCTAATACATATTTAAATGTATTATATATAAAATAAATACTTATTTAATAAAAGAATATATTTATTATAAGATTAGTAGAGTTAAGGATATCTCGGAAGTCTAAAGGAATTGTGGAATTATACATGATTTGTTTGAGCCTTAAAGATAGAAGCTTTAAATAAAAAATAAATATAATTATAATTAAATTCTTTATATTTTTGGTATAATTAAAATTTTTGTTTTTTTTAATCTTTTTGAAGTTAAAATTATTATAAATAATTATTATTTATAAGTAATTTCCCTATACTTTAATTTTCTTTTTAATTATAAAAACTATATATTTTATTTAATTATTATAGTGATTATAATTATTATAAACTCTGAGATTAAAAAGCATTTGAATATAATAATATTTAACTTTATAACTCATTAAATAATAATTAAATATATTATAAAAATAATTTAATTAATATTTGAATTGAATATATACTATTATATTAATAATCATATAGATTTGTTGATTTTAAATATCTATATTTAATTCATTTGAATAATTAAAATAATAAAAATATATATTAATAATAAGAATTATAAGAATAAAAAACTAAACCAAAGCTTTTTTTTCTATTAATTAATTAATACTAAAAAAATCAATATTATAGAATTTACTTGAAAAAATACTTATATTAAAAGTTTAAAGTTTTGATTTAATAAGAAAAACAATGAATTTTTATTTTAATATATTTAAAAGGTAATCTATAAAGATATTCTTATATATTATACTTTTAATAAATATATTATTTAAAGCTCTTTCAAATTTAAATTGTTATGCTTTAGGAATAGTATTAATATTAATAAATATATTATTAAAAAGTCAATTTATTATAAACTTTATAAATAATAATCCCTTTTAACTTATTATATTTAAAATATATTAAAATTTAGATTAAATTACTTTATTAATAAAATTATTAGAAGTTTCAGATTTAAATAAATTAACAATTAAAGGTTCAAATAATAATAATAAACTAAATAATAATAGTGAATTAGATAATAATAATGTATTTAATAAACTTATTAAAATATTAATTATTAAAATATTAATTATATTGATTATTATAAAAAAAGATAAAAATATATAGAACTTAATAGAAATTAATAGGAATTAATAGATATAAATAGGAGTTGATAGGAGGAAATAGGAGTTAATAGAAGAAAATAGAAGATAACAGAAGTTGATAGAATATACTAATTTCTAAATTTATTATAACTTTTTCTATTATATTTTAATAATAAAAATACAAATATTATTAATAATTTATAAATTCATTTAATTAATATATTATTATTATATAGATTTATAAAATATTAAAAAATAAGAACTTTTGAATAATATATTTACTTTTTAAATAAATTGGATTTGAATAATATAAATATACTTTCGAAAATCTTTCACTAAAGGATTTCAAATTCTTACCAAAAATGGAATTAAATATTTTCAAACTTTTGAAAAAATAAATGTTCCTTTTAATCTCTGATTAATCAAAAAAAATTTGATTATTAATAAGCTATAATACTATTATTATAAAAAAGATTAAGATATTATTCAGAATTCAATGAAATATATTCTATCAATGAAGAGAGTCTGAATATTGAGATAATATAGTTTTGAAGATATCTGAATGCATACTTATAATATTGTTTTGATTGAAAAATTGAAAGGTTTCGATAAAGGTCTAACATCGTCAGGGAGTTCAGAACGGCCCCAAAGTTTGGAGGGATATCCACGTGATCTTCATACACACATCTATCTATCATAACTTACATCGATGAATTTGCAAGTCCTTTTGGTGTCTTGGAAAAATATGGTATTATAATTTAAGGTAACTACATGAAATTATTATAATGTTCATTTCGTATGAGTAAGGACGTCGGTTCAATCCTCTTTGATTATGGCAATTCTTGTACAGGTTCATCCCTGTGCCCGTATTCGTAAGTCCTTCTGCTAGCGTCCATTTCGTATTTAGACTGAGTTCCATGAACCTCATGAAATCCTGCAAATGTGCTATCCGGCACAAATGCGGGAGGTTGTTGGTATATGACTTCAGTAGGTCTCGGTTCTTGCTTAAGCTTCTTCTTTCGGAGCATACACCAAGCAGCTCCGGCGAGAATAACCACGACTGCGACAATACCGACAGCTACACCTGCAAGCGCACCGTGAGAAAGACCGATCTGTTCTTCGGACTTAGCATCCGTTGTTGAATGGCCAGATCCGGCTGTGTCGCTTGCTCCAGGCTCTGTTGTGAGGGTTCCGTTAACTACCACTGTGCCGTTTGTAGTTACATTGGCACAGCTCTCAACCGTATCTTTGGATATCGTAGGAACAAGATCTGTGGCCGTCGATGGATTTGCTTGCCAAAGCGTGAAAGTGTTCTCGTCATGGTTGACCATGAGATAGGCTGCGGTCAGAAAGTAACGACCTAAAGTTGACGGCTGATTTGATGTGACACCATAAAGAAACTCCCTTTCACTTTGATTGAATATTCTACTGCCATTGCGTTCAATTGTGACAAAAGGAGGCATAAATTGACTATTTGGAATTGTCACCTCAAGCCCGGAGCTAAGCTTTATTGACAAATCTCCCTGAAAGCTAGAATATTGCTGTTAGTAATGGGAAATATACCAGAGAGTTGATGCTCACTAATTGGTTGCATCATAGAGTTGAGCCAGCCAATGTAGCCCATAAGAGACTCCTGTAGTTGAAGTATTGGTTTTATTTTGAAAAGAATCCAAGATTGACCCAGGAGCCTCGATTAGAAGTTGGCGTTGTGGAACAATGCAGACCGGCAAAGCAAAGTTTGGAGGAAAGATACTGGTGGTGGTGCCGGTGCGGTCGACAAGTTCAATATCAGATATAGTCACTTTCATACCAGTCCAGCATCCTGTCGCGTTGCTGTAGTCTAATGCCTGAGTATAGTTCTGCCCAATGACCTTTTCCTGATCATATCCTCCAATCACGACCTGTCCATCCAGCGGTTGATCTATCCACATCCGTCCCCAGAAAATGGACCAGACTTTTGATGCGATTTTTCCTGTTTCAACGAGGCTATTTAGATATGTCGAGTTACTGCCCATCCCCATTGCATGGAGTATCGTGTATCCATGATCCCAATTTTCTCTCGGTATACCAATCGGAAATTTACTCAGGTTGGTAGAGCCTGGAGAAAAAATGTCCGAACCTGCAAGACTGGTCGTCATGAGAGCAGCAATACCACTTTCGGCACCATAGCTTGCCGTCTCAACAGTCGCCGCTCCTACTGCAATCATGTTGCTACCCTTTTGATAAGTCGTCGATCCATTTTCGAAGAAAAAATTACCGCGACGGACCCGACAGATAGTATCGTCGAAAATAATACTAGCATCGCACAATGAATCATAATCATAGAGCCAAGTATTATTCAATTCCCTTGAAGCGCATTAGTAATGACTGAAAATGATAAAAATTATAGGTTTAGTTACGCCCAAGGAAGAACCACTATATTTTGAGCTGGAGTACCAACTGTGACTGATATACCTCGCATGTAGGAGTTTTCAATGTCGGGAAGGACTTGTATATCCTTCAATGGCAAAGAGATAGCTGAGTAGTTACATGATGTTGCCTCTGCCAGAGAGCACAAAAACGTCAAAAAGAGGCTGAAATGCATGGTAACGAAAGTGGTGAGGACGCCGCGGAATATGAGGATTCACGAGTCATAGCTGTTCACAAAGAAGAGGCTGCTCAACACATTTGAGGAAGCACAGAACAGTTCCCAAGCCTTATCTAAGCACCCATACATAATTTTGGGGGCAAGCAAAAACTTTCTGGAATCCCAGTGATAGGGGGGATGGGGCATTCAGTGTTACGCCGTTACTTGAGTACATGTATTGGCTCTCATCTATCAATCATTTCCTTTGCGGCACAGCCAGCTCAGTCAATTGGTAGGCGACGCGCTTTGGTCACTTATTCAGTCGTGCTGCAGGTTCCGAAACGGCTTGAACCAAACTGCTGGTAACGAAGAACAAACTTCATTCGCTGATTTTGATAAATTGTTTGTTATTCTGCTGCCAGAAGGATTTAGCCTGAATCGCAGTTTATCTACCAAAAATGGACAGCAGGGATCTTGGCGAGTTTCACATCGGCGCTTAAGATACGAGCACCACATCAACACGACATTCGGATTTCATGGGAATTGAAAACCAGCCATTATCCTGCGCGCTTCATCTAAACAATGTGTTGGTAGTTCCTTCACAAATTAACCTTAATCATTATGTTGACTGATTTTGCAGTTCGAAGAAAAGATCGTATCATCTTTATTGCTATATTTGCTCTGATCGCATTTTTACTCCATCATCACGCCCAGCAACCTAGTACACCAAAAGGACCTACAACATATAGAGCACCCCTTACATTTAAATCAGCAAGGTTCGACTGGTCTCATGCAAAGCAGTACTTTCCTGTTGATTCATTTACACCCTTGCCAAAAGAACCCCCCAAGAAGCTTCCGCTGGTACAACACCAGTTTAGCAAGGCCTACACAGACGATGCAATCACGAAGAAACGGCGCGAAGCCGTTCGCGAAGCTTTTATCAGATCATGGAAAAGCTACAAAAGTCATGCTTGGCTTCATGATGAATTGTTACCGGTGACCGGGGGATTTAAAGATCCTTTCGGAGGTTGGGCAGCCAATCTTGTTGATTGCCTAGACACTCTTTGGATCATGGACCTGAAAGAGGAATTTTACGAAGCTGCTGCCGTTGCTGTGCAGCTGGACTGGAGCAATACCACAGAGTCAGGAATCAATCTTTTTGAGACCACTATCCGGCATTTGGGCGGTCTCCTTGGTGCATATGACCTGAGTAAGGAGCCAACGTTGCTGGAGAAAGCGGTGGAATTGGGCAATATGCTATATATGGCATTCGACACGCCAAATCGTACACCGGGTTTCTGGCTTACCTTTGAAGATGTGAAGGCTGGAAGACAACTTGCTGGGTAGGTAATACTTGAGATGTATGTAGAACATCGAGCTGACGGAAAATTAGGACACATGATCCGAGTTCTGGGCCAACGTCTCTATCGCTTGAATTCACTAGACTGTCTCAATTGACGGGTGATGATAAGTATTACGATGCGATAGAGCGTATGAGACAATTTCTCGAGCGTACACAAGAGCAATCGCTTTTACCTGGAATGTGGCCGACGATGGTCAACTTCAGGGAGGGGACGGTCAGGGGAGACAACTCTTTCTCACTCGGAGCCCTTGCAGATTCACTCTATGAGTATCTTCCAAAGATGGTCATACTTCTTAGTGGACGCGAAGGCTCTGCGTCATACGAGAAGATGTATCGCAGAGCTATGGATGTCGTGATTGAACACGTGCTCTTCAGACCCATGCTCCCAGGGAAGGAGGACTTCTTATTTGCGGGCACTACTTTTGTCCACGAGGATGGTATCCATCTTGTTCCTGAAATGCAACATCTTACTTGTTTCATCGGAGGAATGTTTGCCCTTGGCGGTAAAATCTTCGGTATAGATGACCATATTGTTATCGGGGATCGTATAGCCCGCGGATGTGGCTGGGTTTATCAATCATTTCCTACTGGAGTTATGCCAGAGATTTATGCTCTCATCGAATGTCCAACGCTAGAACCATGCAACTGGGATAACGAGAAGTGGAAGAGAGAAGGCGATCAGTCCCTGACTCATGGCTTCCGACATGCCCGTGATCCCCGCTATTTACTTAGGCCTGAAGCTATCGAAAGTATTTTCATTATGTATCGATTGCAGGGGAAAGAAGATTTACGGGAAACGGCTTGGAATATGTTTGAAGGAATCATGAAGTCGACTCAAACGCCCTTGGCCAATTCTGCTATCAGTAATGTGACTGTCAGTGGCGAGACTGAGAAAGAAGACTCCATGGAGGTAGGCAATACAATAATCATATCTGAAAATGTGAAGCTAATGTTTTTGGGCAGAGCTTTTGGATGGCAGAAACGCTCAAGTACTTTTATTTGATATATTCTTCGCCGGATACAATCAGTTTGGACGAATATGTCTTTACTACCGAAGCTCATCCTTTCAGACGAGTCGATTGATTTTTACGCAGAGTAAAGACAATAGCATTACCTTAGCATGCCGGTATTTCAAGGGTTTGGATCCCGGATGGGCGAATGAAAGATTGAGTACGTTCAGGCTATGAATTAGAGCCAAAATATCTCCGATCCTAACAGAGCTAGAGGAGCTCCGCGAGAATATTGCCATGTTATCGGCAAGAGATGAAACTGTCTCGGCTGGCCGAGTCTCGCTCACACAATAGAGTTGGCCAATATGTATTTATAATCAATCCAGAACCACATAATTAGTAACGAAATAAATGACTATAGTATACCATATCTATGTTATGGATATCTCCGGTTTGTATGACTTATCCCTTGATAATATGTCACCCGGTGATTGGTGGCGAAGCATGAATCCTGAATCCTGATACCAATCAAGCCCGGCATTTCACAGGAAGCCAACAAACCAACTCTGCAATCTTAGTTTTTTTTGTAGCGAATATCAGAGATGCGGTATAACTGTGGATAAACTCTGTTACGTCAATTCAACAATGAGGTGTGAAATGTATAAGGTTATTATATTGACATACAAAACAGGTCACTAGCTGTCTATGAGTACCTCCTATTATATCACGTAACATCAGAGGATTCATCTATATCATACAGAGTAGTGTAGATAGATGAAATCCTTCCCAGTCTTGATAGTAATAATCTTGTTGAACGGAGTGAGTGAGTGGTATGGTTATATAAGAGAGTAACAGATCCCTCAAAATGTTATTGTATTATTCGCCATGATTTGCAATGAGGTTGACACTCAACTTTTCATCATAATGAGAAAGACCTAGTGGACTAAACCTAAAGGCATTGCGGTAGCTACTAGACAATGTGAACTGTGTAAGTCGCAGAAGCTATGGACCAGGGAAATAAGCAGACAAATACTCCAATCATAAAAGCGTTGGCATATTGAAGGGGACTCATTTGATAAAGAATTCAGGATTGGCATTGTATCACACGGCGGCCAGCAATTTGACCCTCATGATGCGGCTAAAAAGTTAATTAGTTGTTTGCAGGCAATCAAAAAGCACTAACGCCACCCTTACCTCTATTAAAACCCATCAGTAATGCTCTTATCTCCTTATCATAAGCGAGACAGCTTTCTGTTTCAATCGCGTCAAGCGCGAACTCTACATGGGGAAATGTCGAAATGCGATACAATTCACAACTTTGTACATTCTAGTTTCCTCATGTTTACCTTGGCGAATGTTTCATGATTGATTTACTCACAATGCTGCGATCTGACGATTGACCGAACTACAACCTCCCCCTTTCACCAGCACCCTAATCCTTCCACAATGTCGCTTTGGACAAAACCAGCAGTTCCAGATGCCCCTCCTCCAAAGGATGTTGCTGATGTGGCAGATACTGGTTTTGCAGATGTAGGTCTTCCTGCGCCCACTCCAGTATCCCAAGCTTCCACCAGCGCTCCTACCGCACGCCCTCAACTTGCACGCAACCAACCTCAACCTCCTCCGCCGCATCAGCCCCCACCACCGCCTTCATCCCAGCAGATGGTTGGCAATCCGAACGATTCGCTTTCCTTGATGCAACTGAAAAAACTCGTTACTGAATTTCCAAAGGTTGACCCTACATCATATACTTTTGTTTATAGCGATACAGCGACGTTTGAAGAGGAGGTGGACGAGTGGTTTTCGTACAACGAGGCAGAGTTCAAAAGGCTACACAGGGCGAAGGATACTTTCCAGAGAAGATGGAAGAAATTTTCTGCGAAACCTTGGACAGAAGTCGATGGGGAGGAACAACTGAAATTCGTCGAGAGGGAAGTTCAGGGTCTGCATGCTAGCGACCTGCGGAGGAGGTGTAAAAGCTTACAGACTTTACTACATATTATACTCGGCAACTGGGATGAAAATGCAGGAAAGAAGGAGGAATTGGAGACCATTGAATCGGGTGAAAAGAAAAGAAGAACGAAAGCGACACCTTCGCACGTCGAAAGTATGAAGAGAAGCATATCACTTCTTGCAGAAAGTGGTGGAATTGAGATGGTCTATGAAGTCATGGAAACAGCCTTCAAACATTTATGGTGAGGGTAGAAACATCATGTGCCGCGAAACACAACTGACTATGCGAAAGGGATGACGAATTTCGAGAGACAAAAATAACGGAAGATGATATACCGTTTGTACAGGACGAGCTCGATAATGTTATGACTATATTCTACTTGGCTATTGAAGGCGTTCGCTGTCACACGGAATCTCTCGATCTTGCAAGGAAGATTCTTCGTAAGTATATGTCCTAATACATATTCGTGTTCTTCAAATACTAATGTTTGAAATCGCAGTGGGCCTGGAGCCAAACATTGTCCATTATCTGTTGACGATTACTGGGAAGTTACGATGGGATGAGGCCAACGAGTTACCCCAAACACGAGTCAGTATTTAAATGAGACATCACAGAACCTCTTAGCTTACTTCTATGTACACAGATATTTCTTCTGTTTTGGAAATCCATATTATTAGTATTTGGGGGTACTAAAGAAATCGATAAAGTAAAAAGAGCAACCGATGAATTGGCCAACTCAGGTGGCGAGAAGATAATTACTGCCTCCCCTCTTGACTATCATATCTTTCGACAAGAAATCACTTCAAAGTACCCTGCATACATTCCCCCAGAACCTTTAATACCCCTAGAGCCCGATAATAATTCCATATTACCACCATTACCGAATAGACCAAGCCGAGCTAGTACAACGGGCGTTATGAATCCTCCAACGAATGTCAATAGTGGTGGAGCTTCAATTTTACATCAGCCAGTCCATATAGCTACACCTGCTCCATCGCCACCTCCATCCCCACCAGTTGGAGGAAAGGCAGGTAAGAAACAAAACTATCAAACAAATCAAAACTTCCCATTTATGTACCCACCTCTCGATAGCACTAGCAACAGTGCTGGTGGAAAAGGCAATGCAGGACTACAGGATTTACTTGTAGGTCGCAAATGGGAAGGAAGCGATATTCCCAAATCGATATTGGAAGCGGGTGAACTATTTGCTGGTAGAATGCGAATGACTCGAGCTATGCGTCAATTGTGGGATGAAAGAGAACGTTTCCTAAGGTTTGAACGTGGATGGGATGACAGAGACGATGAGGATATAGAAGAACTTGATCTCGACCACATATTGGCTGATGGACTCAAATCCGAAAAGTCAGAGTCGCCAAAAGTAGAGGTTGATTATGGACCACGACAAGACATTAGTGATGAGGTAAAAAGGAAGTTGGATCTGGTAGAGTCTTTCTACGTAAGTTTATCAGTTGCCCCATCTCACAATTCAGACTCTAAAATTCGAGTTTCAATAGCAATATTCTATTCCGCATTTACAATCACTTGTCATAGTTCTTATCAAGGCTATGTTGGCGAATGTTACAAATTTGATGAATCAGTCAATCAATGCCCAACCACAAAGCAGCGTCCCTATAAGTGCGCGAACTAACGGCGCCCGAGGACCAGGCCAAGCCCAAGATCCCGCAAACATACCTTTACCAAATCCGATTGATCTTGCAGATCTCACTGTAGAGGAAATTGAGGCGATGAGGTTCAGAGAGATTACTTCAAAGGCAGTATCCGGTATTCTTCTCATTGTCCTAAAATGGCTCAAGGTCTCCCGTAAGTTTTAATAGCTCCTCATATGTCGTCTCATCTGCTGATTTGAAAGATATCCTCAAATTCGAGTATTTTACGCAGCTTCTACTAGATTCCAATTATCTACCTCTGATTCTCAAAATGTTCGCTCATCAAGAGATAGATAGAATTGTGGACAGTAGGATAGACCGCGAAGACTTGAGGTTAGTTCTTTGGCCTAGCGATGTGAATTCATGACTAACGGATTCCAGCTTCTTCGCATTCTGTAACGGTAACAGTAAATGGGCTTTGGCCGCTGCCATCGAAGAAGACAGCGAGGATGATGCCGCTCCACCTCCAATAAAACTACAAAGAGACAGCACCGTGATCAATAATGACGATCAACTTCCAGCTCTCTCCTTTCAAGAAGGCCAGCATGCAGCTCGACGAGATACAGAAGTTGAAGAACTTGGCTTCCAAAGCACCGGAGTTAATTCGGAACCTATCACCGAATTCTCCTGGCGCAACTTTTTTTCTTCCATCAACTTTCTTCGCATCATGCAAAAAATTTGTAAGAACAAAGCTCATCGAAATCTACTTCTTGTTCAGTACAAATCATCCAATATTCTCAAAAAATCCTTCAAAATTCCGCAACCCGAGCTTCGTCTTTATACTTTGAAATTATTCAAGAATCAAGTTCCATACTGTGGTCGCAAGTGGAGGCAGGGGAATATGAGAGTCATCACGGCGGTGTACCTACATTGTAGACCTGAATTGAGAGATGATTGGTTAGCGGGTAGTGATGTAGATGCTGAAGTTGAGGAAGCATTGCCATTGGAGCAAGCATTAAGAGCCCTGACACATTGGTTCAATCTGAGAAGATATCCGGAAAGAATGGGTGCAGACACGAAGTTATTGCAAGAAGAACACGACTTTTTCACAAGAGAGTTAGACGGGATGGAGATTGGTATGGAGGAGATGGGGTTGGGAAACGGAGAGGAGAGTATGGATGGTAGTATGTGGGGAGATGGAAGTAGTGGTTGGCAGTGAAGGAATACCTGATGGTTTATATGGATATGACTTGAAGATGAGGTATCTGTATATGCAACGAATGCAATGAATGACGAGAAATGATTCCTCCCAGCCACTTACTTGCATCCAATCGCATTCCAGTAAATAAATGATATCACTTTTACATAACGAATTATATATATATATCCAAAACGGAACTAAACGGCTGCGCCCCTCACGTTCATCTAGAAACCGGAGGTACTATTCACAGCCATGCCCGTTGCAAATTAATCATATAGACAAGTTAATTGCACACATCGTGAGTATTACCACATTCTTACATTTGTTGCATATCGGTAATATATATTAATCAAAAGAGGTTGGCAGCTTATTATTTTCATTACTTTTTCAGGTGTTCTTTTGGTCACCCGTCGTCTAATTGTCTTGCTTACTGGGAAGACGCTTACCGCATCTTGTATATTGAAGGGGTGTATTTGATTATTTTTATATTGAAACACCCCGCTTTTTCTCCACACAGGGATTATCACGAGGTTTAGGGTTTGACAATCATGCACTGCACTCTTTCATGGGTGAGCTTGCGAGTGTGCAGGTGGGATTTTTGTGTTGCTGGTCGGTAATATATTTTTATATATTTGATATTGTTTTTTATTGGGGGAGGAATGAGGGGGTGATATATGGTAAGATGTTAATATATTTTACTCTGTGGTGCTATGGACTTCTTTCCGTTTTTGGGCAACGTCGATAGTTTTTGTAGTGTGACTTGTTCGATCTGGTTTCACCTGCGATTCAAGACACTGGGAGGGGAGTTATTGTTGCATGTCTGTAATATATTCTCTTGCAGTATACTATGGAGCTGTTTCCCGTCTAGAACAGGACTCTTGGTCTAGTTTGACCAGCGGCGTAACAGAAGGTTTTGTTGCATATCGAAGTTTATTTTCCAGACTGGTAAGATATATCATTGGACTTGGAGATACTTGGATTCTGATATCAGGTGGGTTTGTTGCACGTCTGTAATATATATTGCTGACTAGGTGTTATGGAGATGATCCCTCTTCTGTTCATGGGTGCTGATCGGCGGTTTTGTGTGTCTCAGAATAGGATGGGGATTGAGACAGCAAGAAAGCCATTTGTTGCGTGTCATGTATATTCTCCGATGTTGTCAGGTCTTTTACTGAACCCGACGCTGAGATGATGGGAGTTTTGTTGCATGCCTGTAATATAAAGTTGTGTGCTAGCATATCAAACGAAAACTTCCAGCGTGTTGTTGCATATCAGCAATATATATTTCACACCAGAGCTAATTCATTTCCAGCAAGATCTTCCGTCTGTTGTTCTGTTGCATGTCGAACAATTTTCTCCGATAGAAGGGGACCAATTGCTGGCTCTGATGCTTTGTATACGAAGTTTTGTTGCTCATCTGTGATACATTATGATTGGAAGATGTCTCATACTTCATGCTAGAATGAATGATTCACGTCAAGGTCAGAACTCTTGTTGCATGCCGCAATATACCTTATGTAGAACCCTATGCAGCTTCCACTTATCGCACATATTTTTTATTCTTCGATAAACGAATCATACTTAGCAATGATCATAACTTCGGGAGTAAAACAAGATGTGCAACAAAAGGTACTACTGGCCACGAGATTATGGCATCAAATCAGATCTTGACCACGACTAGCAATTTAAAATGTTGATTTACAAGGCAAATATCCTGTTGCATATCGAAATTGATTCTTCGAAGTTTTGCAGAAGGGCTAGTTGACATAACTTCTTCAAATACGCGTGTACCTTCGCAGGATGAAGGGGTTTCAAATCGATATTCACTCTCCGTCACTTATTCTCATCGTTCGAGATGGCAATGTAGCGCAGCGAAGGGTGTTTATTTAACTTTGACAGAAGGAGTATAATAGTGCTCAATGAACTCGGGAGACTAATTCAAGACGGACACATTTCACACACAGTTTGAATAGATCCACAAACATATTGGACTTGTGGATCTGATATCCATCTTTCAAGACCTTGTGTCCATCTTATCTATTCCAGCAAAAGATCAGACGTTCGAGCTTTTTGTTGCATATCTGTTAAACTCTCCGAAGACTATTGAGACTTGAGATGCGGGACGACTTATCCACTTTGTCAATCGGATGAAACTATACTTTTCTCAACGAAGAAGAAGCGCACTTCATGATCCACCATGATCAGGCCCACTCATTGTACCACCAGTTCATGAAATGAGACGGTTGGGATATGTGAGTTTGAACTTCGAGACCTCAGACCACTAATAGGCAGGATACTTCATCCCAAGATCCTCTTGTTGCATGTCTAATTCTCCGAGTCCAGTATTAACACAGACGGCAGTCCATCCTGGTGATCCAGGGTTTGGGAGCTTGCGAGCGCTTTGTTTCGTCTCGCTTTTGTATACCTGATAAGTTATTGATGACATTCCAGGCACAGATATACTATCATGTGCGTAATCATACTAACGCAAAGCGGACACCTGTAAATTTCGAGTACCCGTGATTCGGCGCTGCCGTGTGTTAGGTCGATGTCAAAGCCCACGGGCCATTCCGATACCCGACTATGTCCATCTCATCTTTGGGAACAGGCTGTTAATATCACATTAAGGCTGTTTCCTTTGGAAAACCACTGTTCTTCCAAAGTCGGCAACTAGTCATAGAAACTTAGCCGATACTGCTATCATATTCAGTTAGCTCATGACCATGTTTTCTAATCCGGAAAGCGAAGGATCTCGGAGGTCGCTCCAGATTGTCACCTTATGACAACACGTCTAACCATTTTAGTTTCATCCACAACTTCATGTTTAAGGTTCTTTAGCCGTCGTTTCACATCAACCCTCAGTGAGTCTAAAAGTCAAAAGTAGTTCATCACAAGTTGAAACTTGACGACGAAAGGTAACGTTCATGCATTTGCATGGTCTGTGTAATGTTCTAGACCAAGACCCCTGACGATCCATATTTTATATGAAGATCCGGGACAGGCCAACCTAATAAGTTGAGGAAACATCAATATAAACAAAACGGCGTGGAGGGAACACTTTGCAAAGGCTTGAGGTAAAGATTTTCATGATAATTAATTTGTGCGTTGGACTGAGAGATTACTCTTCCTTTCTAGTCATTCAAAATAACCCATTTTTTGTATCGAGAACAGATCTTCAAAAGAAATTATCGCGGTCAGACGTGATTTGCGGATCAGAGACTGGGCTAGCAGTAGCATCAAAGGTTGGTCCGTGATCATTCAAGATATGGTCTGCATAGAAGACCTACCCAGTATGCAGTAGATTTAAATAGAACATATAGCATGCCATGGAAGTAGCCAGGAAGATGATGGTATTCGAGTATATCCTCAAGCTCTGGTGGAGCTTGGAATAAAAATGGCTGGTTTGGTTAATATGTTTGACGACTTTGAGGCCCACAATTTCATTTCAGCGGTTTCTTCGGTCAATAATATTAGGCAGAATGTGTTTTGTTTCCAAGGTTGAGAACTTGAGATGAACCGTCTTCCCGAAAGTATGATGTAGATGATATTGCAATATAATACGGAGTAACGTTCTGAGAGGAACATTGTCCTCGTGAATTTGATATGTAATATATGGTTTCATCTAGATTGGCTCAGCCCCAATCTCTAGATACGCGTTATCTTTCAACCGACGAGGATTGAATCTCTCCAAATAGAACAAGTTCTAGCTTTTCCATACACCCTCGCGGTTCTTATAGATAATCATTCTCAATCGGTATTGTTTAGAAATCTTAAAGGTTGGCCCGAAACTCGATGGAGATATTAAGGCCTGTCGCAGTTTCTCTTCAACTCTAGACTTGCTATTCCTTCGAAAGACAAGGGTCCAGGTAAGAACAACAAAAAGAACAATATCGCAAACTGACTTGGAAAATGTGATATTGAATGTATTCGGACAATCAGTTACAAGGAGAAATAGAGAAAAAAATTCAGAGGTGCGATCTTCTTCCAATGTTGGTACGATTCTAGTAAGTTTGAAGCAGAAGGGGTAAGCCGGATCATGGGGTAGTACCGAGGCCGATTTGAATCATTTTGCTAATACACTAAAAATAGAATTCTGCTTAATGCAAAAAAAGATTCTATAATTTGTATAGTGTATATATAGAAATCTTGGAAAGAAAAATTGTATTATATAGAATTATATAGAATATAATAATATTATAGATATTATTATATCATTAGAAAGCTATTATTAATAATAATATCACAATATAAATATATATAACCAATAAATAAATAAGCTAAACTCTATTAAATTAATTTATATATAAAAATTCTATATATCTTTATTTTAAAAGATTTTATATTATAGCTCTTCAAGCTATATTTTAGTTTATGTCACGGATCGCACCTAATCGTAGTTGCGATCTCTCACGTGCGCACTTGCGCATATGCACGATCACATGTATATAACTAGTATATAAAAAGGCTCTATAGCACTTTGCTCTCATTTCTGTAATTATAGATTCTAAGAATAAATTGTACTTTGTTCTCGTAGTTCTTTTAAGATAAAGTGTTATATTATCTATAATTTCTATATAATTATATAATTATTTAATGGCTATTCAAATAATATTTTATAATTCAATATCTTTTTAAATAAATTATATAATTCAATTTTATTTATATAAAGAAAATCTATTTTAATTAAAACTTAATAAAAATATATTCTTTGAATAATTAAATTATAAGTATTATTATAATATCTATATTCTTTAATTTTAATATAAATCTATTTATATTAATAATTAGAGTTTTCTATTCTTTAATTAATTAAATTACTTAGTATAATTCTGTCAGGGTACGGGTAAAGACTTATATTGTACTATAAGGGTTCTAAAAGCTATGGAAAAATGGGGGCCCTCTATAGGAAATAGAGTATGCTAAAAGTACATTAATGGTTCATATTTGAGGTATAAAGGTAATATAATTAGTACTATAATAATACCCCCCCCTTAAAACTTATTTATTTTAAGTAAATTAAGATATAAACTAACTTTGCTATTTTTTAATAAAATTATAGGGAATTGATTTATTAAATTAATTTATTATTATATTTAAATTAAATGAATAATAAAATTAATCAAATAAAAGCTTAAAATCTTCTGAAATAATATTAAAAAATTCTAATTTCTATTATAAAATTAAAGCAAACTATTTTTAAGATAATAATGTAGTGAATCACATAGTATTATAAGAAGAATTAGAATTAACTTGTCTTTTATCTATTATTAAAAGGGTAGTATATATAGGGATTTTGAGTATCTATAGGGCTCTTATTGGGCTCAAAGAAGTCTGATTTCTCACTATATTATATAATATATTATATATACATAATCTTCAGTTTTAATTGATATTTCTTCAAACCCCTATATTCTTTATATATTTTCTATTTCTACAATTTCTTATATATTGAAATATCGATATAAAGCTTAAGATTATTACCTTATTTTATAATTGTAATTCTACTTTATTAATTTCTTTATAATATAAAATATAAATTATATTATAAATTAATATAGTTATTTATTATTCTAAAAAAAAAACTTATTATTTATTATATTACACTATAAAGCTATATATAAATATAGTATTCTTTGCTTATTCGCATTTAATATAGATTTGTTTGTTATATATATCATCTTTAATTTTCTTTTTTCTTTTGAATTTTATTGTTTTTCTATATAACTATTAACTATAAAGTACTCAAATATAATTATTTTGATATACTCAAGTTTTTGGTTTTTATATAATTATTTATAATTTTTATTATTGTGAAATTAAAAAGGATTTATAATATTAATATAATAAATAATATAATAAATTAATTGATTTGTAAATACTTTTGGAGATATATAATAATCAACTTTTCCCTTCTCATTTCTATATTGATATTCAATTATTTTAATATTAATATAATTTTTCTTTAATTTGTTTTTTTCAATAATTATATTTCTTAAGTTATCTTCTTCAATCAACATAATAATATAACTTTTTTCTAATAGCTCTCAATTATTCTAATTAATATTAACTTCTTATCTTATAGAAATCAAAAAGAGTATAATCTTCTTTGATTTCTTTTTTATTTCTTTTTATTTTTTGATATATATCGAAATCTGTTAATAATAGATTCTTTATAATGAATAATATTAAATTATTTATAATTAATATTAGCTAGACTTTTTTTTATCAATCTTAGTATATTTCCCTATCTCTCTTTAATTAATATAAAGATAATGAATATAAAAAAGAAGTAAAGTATTATAATAATAATAATAATATTAATAATAATAAGTTTGAAGAAAAGGAAATTCCCGTTTGATTTAAGAATAATACCCCTGCCCATAGTAATCTTATTTTTTTTAATAATAAATTTAATAAAAAGATATACTTGTTCAATTCTAATCGGTTTTTTGAAAAAGTAATTATATCTATTAATTAAAATTATAAATCTCTATTTGTTATTAAAGATTCTGCTTTAGATTATATTACAAAAAAAAGAAGTCCCTTTAAAAAAAAGAGATATATTATTAAACTTCAATAAATAATTTACATTATTTTTATTTTGAATATTTTTTTAAATTAATTTTAATTTTGATATTACAAATTCCCCGATTTACTTTTTTTATTTTAAATGTTTTATATTAAATAAATCTACAAATTATTTTGATTATAACAATTCTACTATTTATTAAAACTACTAGAATTATAAAACAATTTATTTGAAGAATCTATATAAATATTTTGAAAAAAGACTTATTTAGATCAAAAGTAATGTTGATTTTGGTTAAATGAATTTAATTATCTATTAGAATATAATTATTTCAATAAAAGTATTACTCTTTTTTTATATAATTATAAAAGATATAAGAAAAATATATATCTAGGTAGTTGTTTATATAAATAAACTAAAGTTCACCCCAAAGTTCAAAAGTATAATTGGTTTTTTTTATAAAGATTTAATTAATATATTGCTTATTAAGTTGTCTAACTTATTAATAATTATTAAAAAATCTTTTATCTTTTGGAGAGTTTCTATTCTTTAGGCTTGAGATAATAATTAGAATTCTTTTGAAAATTGTAATAGTTTTATTTCTACTAATTTATTATTATTTTGATTTATTTCTCCTCCTCGATGTTTTATTACTAATTATTTCATTAAGGAATTATAAGATTTTACTATTTCTCCTTTTAAGAAACCATATCTTTCCGCCATAGTTCGAATAGATATTATTCCTAGTCTCTTTTTGATTTAATTTGAGTTATTTCAATTTTAAATTAAAAATCTTCCTTTTTATATATATCTTAATACGTTTTTCTTTTACATTCTTTTTACTTAAATAATTTATTTCATATTTATTTATTTTATTATTATTATTGATTTTTATAATATTTCCCTTATTTACCCCCTATCTATTATATATCTTTGTGTTGGAAGTTGTAGCATGTACTCTAAGCTACTATGCATATATTACTTCCACTTTATAATTAGATTTTACCTTAGTACAATTAATCTATATAATCAATAATATATGTATTCTACTAGCCTGCTTCTTTATTGTAAATAGGTTATAAGCCTGATAGCTTTATAATAAGACTAAGATCGAAAGCTTTTTAAATAACTTATATTACTAAAGTAAAGGTTAAAGATAAAAAGCTTTTATATAATGTGATATTAATATATGAGGTGTGCATAATAAACAGATTACTAAACAATAATAGTAAAATAACTATTTATATTATATCTTTTCTTCAAATAAAAAAACTGCAAGTTATTATTAAAAAGATTATTCATTTTAGCTTAATGTTGAAAAGTATTATTTGCTATATAGTATTTGATATTGCTTCAAAAATCATTATCTACAAATCAAAATTCATTATTCTCAATTATTTTGTTTTGAAGAGAATTTCTTTTTTCAAATATTAGTACATTTTAATTGGAATAGTGTAATTTTAAATAGTTTTTTTTCTATTTTTTTATTCTATTATCAATTACATCTAAATCATCGATACAAGCTTTCTATTTACAGAACCTTCAAAATAAATGAAGACACTAAATCCAAGGATTATTTTAAATATATCCCTCCTTTTATTCAAAAGAATTATAAATGTTAGACTCATTAAATAAGAATTCAACTTTAAGGAAAAGATTAGTTTTATATATATGAAAAGATATTGTATAAATATGCATGGATTGTAGTAATCAACAATTTAATCTAGAATTTTGAAGAATTTCAAATCTCTAGTAATAGTGGTAGTATTATTATAAAGATTCAATTTAATATTAATAAAAAGACTACCTTTCTTAAGAATAATGTTAATGTATTATTTTATATTTATTACTTATTATTTGATGATAATAAGGCTGTTGGTATTATCATGGGGATGGTGAAGATAATATAGTACTATAGTTTATACTATTATAATATTACTTGAAATTCTAAAAGCTAGGGCTATAGTATATCTATACTATAATATCGAGGTATTAGTGTAAGTGCTAGTGTGGTTATATAATTCCTATTCCAATATTAATAACTCTTTAAAGTTATTATATTATATTCTTTTAGTTAATATCTCTTTTTTTATATAACTATCTATCCTTCTAATCTCTTTCAATTTATTCTATAATTTTAATCTTTATAGTATTATTATTAATTAAGTTTTTAAAAACTTAATATAATTTTAATTTAATTATTATATCAATTAGATTAGATTCTCTATTAATTTATTTAATCTTTATAATCTTTTATTTCTTATATATTTTCTAAATTACTATTATATTAATTATTAGTTTCTTTTTATTAATAGTTTTGAGTTTTGTAAAATAATTGTAAAATAATTTAAAATCGATATATATAATTAATAGAATATTATGATTTAAAAAGATCTAATTAATTATACTTTTAATTGTAATATTAATATCAAAATCTAAAATTATATTATAGAGTTTTAATGCTAATATATTTTTAATAACTTTTTTATATTTAATAAATAATTAGTGAATAATATTAGTTTTATTATATTTATTTATTAAAATAATAATATATTTAATTTGAAAGGATAAATCTTTATTATTAGCAAAAAATATATTAATAAATATAACTAATTTGAGAGAATCTATATCGAGTGGAATAAATTATAATCCTTTTTTTGAATTATTAATTTGCTATTGAATATATTTATTAAAAGAATTAATATCTTTTTTTTTCGAGTTAATAATTTGTATAGTATAAAATAAATCAAAAGCTGTCTTTAATTGATATATAATTATAATATATATTTTTTGAATATACTATATAATATATTAATCCTTTATTATTACTAATTTTCTTAGCTTTCTATATATACTATATATATCAAATAGCTTTAATTTAATTAAATATAGGTTTTTGTATTATTTCTATTAATTGAGATAAATTATACTATTGTTTTATTAAGTAATTAAACTACTATTAAATTTGAGTAATATATTTGATATAAATGTTTTATAATCTTTTGCTATAAGTTTAATATTATAAAGTTCTTTTTACTTACAATCTGTAAATCCTTTATTAATAATAATGAGTATATTATCCATTTATAATTTTATAATATTAAATATTGTATTATTCTTAGTTATATATAGAAGATATGAATTATAAGTTGATTATTCTATTTTAAGAGTATTAATGTGATGCTTATAATAAGTACTAAATCAGTAATTGCCTGTTTTCAGAATACTATATAATAGTTGTATTACTTATAGAATAAAATCCTTTGAGATATTTATTTCTACTAGTGATTATATATAGAACTTTCGAATTAAATTCGATATTAATTGTATATATATTTATATAATATTATAAATACTTATAGTTATTTTGTTTTTAAGAAGTATAGCTATTATTGATAATATAATATATTAATTAATATATTGTATTATAAATGATTATATTAATATAATATTCTTTTTTTGATTTTTTTATACTTGTATTATTAATTAAGATTTTAGGAATACCTTATTGGTTTCTTTATTCTTAATTTTATTAATAAAATATAAATTAAATATTCTAATATTTGTAAGTATATTTTCGAATTGTATAAATTGAAAAATATTATTCTTTATAAGTCTATTAACTTCTTTTCGTTTTAATTTAACAAAAATTATTAATTCTTATATATTGGCAAATGCTATATAGCATTTAGTATACAAGGTGTTGTTATATTTATTATTATTTGAAAAATATATTATTAAATTAGATGATATATTTATCTCTTTATCTAAAAAATAGATTTTAGATATAGAAATTATAATATAAAGAAACAAATATTACTAATATTATAAGTCCTTTAATATATCTATAAATATCTCTTTAGGATTCTTATTATAAATAATAGTAATAAAAAAGGAATATCTAATTTTATTAGATTTTAACAAAGTTATTTTATTTATATTTCTTGAGATATTCTATATTATTTGATCTATTGTTTATATAGATTATATAAATAGTATTAATTATATTAATTTAATAAATTATTTATTTTAAAATTAATTTTAAAGCTGGTTTCAATTCTCTTCTATATATAATTTAATTTGGGTAATACAGAATTCTATTGAACTATTTGTAAGTTGTACTGTGCAAGTCTTATTCTTTATACCTAATAAGTGATATGGACCTATTCAACCTTTATATTTTTTTTATATTCAAATCTTTGAATTAATAAATAGATTATATAAAGCCATTATAAATAGTCCATTGTATTAATTTAATATATCTAAAACTTATCTTATAGCTCGCAATTTATAGATTTCGACTATTGCTTTCTTAATTATTATTTGTTA
This sequence comes from Botrytis tulipae, assembly GCA_004786125.1. Classification (NCBI taxonomy): domain Eukaryota; kingdom Fungi; phylum Ascomycota; class Leotiomycetes; order Helotiales; family Sclerotiniaceae; genus Botrytis; species Botrytis tulipae. The sequence continues at coordinate 23,899 of PQXH01000298.1, forward strand.
TTATAAAACTATAGGTATAAATGGATTGAATTTGATTATTTATGAATATATCTCAAAAACTAAGAGTATTGGGATTAGTTTATTTAATTCTATAATATTATTTATTATCTTTATAGCTATTTATAATATTATCTCCTTTATTATAAAGTTTTCTAATTTATTTATAATAATAGTATATACTCTCTTAATAATTATATAATATTATTTAACTATATTAATTAATTAATATATTTTAATTAGGATATTCTTTGTTTTTATTAATATAGTTGCTGTGTATTATATAAATTTCTTATTAACAAAGTTCTTTCTAATATTATATATAATATAATCTAGGGGGCTAGTATAAATATCTATTTAGTATTTACGAAGTATATTGAAAGTATATTTTATAGTAATATTGTTTAATTATTATATTACTTAAAATTGTATGTTTTTATTAATAATATATAGAATAAAACTAGTGTTAATATACATTATATTCATTATAATTAAATAATTGAAATCAATATTATCTTACAAATTAAACTTAAATTGTTCTAGTGATTTACTATACTTTTAGTAATACTAATAGAACTTAATAAGTTTCTCAATTTTAATTTACAAGATATTATTGTGGCTGGCTTATTATAATACTTGTAAAAGTCTGTGGACTGAGGGATGATTAAAATGATAATATAGGCGTTGTAGTTTTATAACAATGAAATAATATTCATTGTTATTAATAATCTATTATATAAACTATTATATATTTATATATCAACGAAGTATTGTATGCTTATTATAATAAATATATAAATAACTTGCTTCTATATATTATATAATAATTATATTAATAATATTATTATAATATATACTGAATTCATTTATATTATTTAATAATAATAGAAACAATATCTCAATATTTATAATATAAAATTCGATAGTCCCTAATAGTAGTTTAATCTTAATTAATTCAATTAATTCAGCTTTTCCAATTTCGAATATTATATTTGTAATTCCCATTTGGTTTATATCTAATAGAATATCTTTGATAATTATCTTATATATTATATATTATTTATAATCTATTATCAACCACTATATTACAGCTATATTAATAATAATCCCTTGAAATTCTCTTATATTATATCTATTAATATATATTGTATTATAGTCTTAATATATTGAAATATATCTAAAAGACTTATTAATTAAATAAAATACAATCTCTTTATTATTAATAAAACCGCTTTAAATAAAAAAACTTAAATATAGTTTTTATATAAATAAATTTTAAAATTCAAATTGTATAAAATAAGCTATAATTTCGCTATTTATATTAAGATTAGAGTCCTTAGTAAAGCCTTTATACTCAATAAGAAATTACTCAAATCCTTTATTAAAATTATTAATAATACTCTAAAACTGTTTCTTATATTTATATTACAATTTATTTCATTTTTTCTTATTATACCGAATTAATTAACAATCTTCTTTTTTACAGATAAAACACTTCTTCTTTATTTGTGATTTGAATAAGCATTAATCACTATATCCGGAATTTTTGCTATATCCACTTCTATCATATTCACCTCAGCCGCATTAATACTTACAGTTAATATAGAACGTCATTAATTTATTAGAATAAGATTATTCCCATATTATTATAGCTAATTGAAGTTTTTTAAGAAAACTAAGAATATCTCCAATTAAATAAAAATAAATTAAAGAGTATATTTATATTAATATATATATATTAATAATTTTTTAATAAAATAATTTATTTATTCTCAATATGACATTTAAGCCTTTATATAAGTAATATAGCTTTATTATTATTTGCTATAGATAATAAATAATTGATTTCCTTTCATTCTCTAATTTCATTATTATACTTTTAAATATAATAATTTCCTATTATTATATAATATTCTATTTATATTCAAAGCTTTCAAATATAGTTTTAAACAAATTACGAATATCCTATATTATTTTCAGTATAATATCTAAATTTGTATAATAAAAGTTGAGTATTATATCTATAAGTATAATTGGAAATGTTTTTAATAATAGATTTTCAGATATATTAATATATTAATAATTGTTAAAAAATATATTATATTTATAAGTAAAATTATTATTTTGTTTATTATATTTGTTGATTTTATTATAAAGTTTAGTAAGATTTTCTAAAAGTTAATTGATATTTATTATTTTTAATAATAAATTGAAAAAACTCTTTGGAATATTTCGATTATATTCTGGATTATCTCTATCTTCTTTTTTTATTCCTTTTTTATTACTATTATTATTATTCCCACTATAACCTTTTTATAGAAAGCTATTTCTTTTTTATAAAAAGCTATTTCCTTTTTTTTCTATATTATTATTATTATTTCTTCTATCTAATTTATTATTATTTAGTAGTTCTTTATTTAATTAATTAATTCTTCTTAATAGTTGTGGTATTTGTAGTAATAAAAAGAATAGTATAAATAAATAAGGGAATATAAGTAAATAATATTATTCCTATTTAAAATGAATTTTTTAAATAGATTAAGTAAATTATAGTTTTTCGAAGCTATAAAATAAATATATGAATAATCCGCTTTAATAAATAATATTAGAATATAAATATTGTAAAAATATATTTAGAATTAGTAATACTGTTCTTTTAATATTAATATCTTTATTTTTATTGCGAGATTATAGTATTTTATTTAGAGAAATTATATATAATATTTATAGTATCTATAGTATTTTATATAGATTAAAATCTAAAATCCTAATTATTATAAAGTTCATTGTTGGTTATACTTAATATAAAATAAAGTTCGAAATTCCGATTGGATTTTCGAATATCTCAATAACTTTTTTAAATATATTAAATCTTATTGTAATTTTATTCTATATACTTTTTAATTAAAATATAAAGTCTTTTTCTTTAAAAGTATTTGTAATTTCCTTATCTAATTATATCCTATATTTTGAGTGGATTATATTAACTAATGTATTATAAACTGATTGTATTATATAATCATTATATTTTTTTATAAATAGTTTATATATATGGAGTTTATATCTTAACTTATATAATAAGTATATACCTATAATTTGGAAATATTCTAATATAAATCCTTAGAAGATTTAAAAATAGTTTACCCATAATTCTATATTGTAGAAGATGCTATATTAATATTTATATAACTTAAACTTATAAAATTCTTTTATATTTCCTATTATTACTTTTTAAATATCAAAAGAATTGTTTCCCTATTTTTTAATTATTATATTAAAATCGTTGATTTTAATTTCTAATAGAACTTTTGATTCAATAATAGATTTATTATTATTATATTTATTTTAAAAGTTTTTCTAAAATAATAAAAAGTTTATAAAGAATTCTATTATATTATTAATAATAAGTAAATAATAAAATAAAATATTGAAATATAATTTTATCAAAATCTAGTAAAATTATACTTTTTCGAAAAAAGTAGTATTAAGTTTGAGCTAGTAGCTACTAATTTATACTTCTCAAATTATATTGTTTTGAAGAATAAAATATAAATTAAAGTTTAATATAAATATTATTATTATATTACCAACTAAACTTGATTTTGTAAGTATTAAATCATATTATTCTAATATTTAATATAAAAACTACCATCATATTACTAACGATTTTTATTCATATAAAAATCAATATCAATCTATATTAAATTAATATAAAAGTTTATATCTCTTCAAAGAAATACCAACCTTAATCCAAAATCACATTATTTTTAAAATAAGATACCAGACTTCTAATCTATAATATTATTAATTAGTATTAATATCATCATAGGGATAATAAAGATAATATAGTATTATAATTCATATTGTTGTAATATTGCTTAAGGTTCTAAAAACTAGGGCTACGGTATATCTATACTATAGTGCCGAGGCACTAGCGCAAGCGCTAGTGCGGTCACATGATCCCTGTCCCGACAAAGGCTTTAATGAATAAATATGATATAACAAAAAAACTTTGGGATTATTTAGTTATTAAATACTTTAAAATCAATAATATCATAATAAAAAAATATCTCCTCAAGATTAAAATCTTTTTTTTCAATAATACTCCTAATATAATTATTATAAGTATATAAAATAAACTTAAGAATCTTCAACAAAAGCTTTTATTTATAAATACTTTAACTAATACTTTATATATAAATAAATCATTTTTTTAAAGTTTGATTTTGTTTTTTTTTAATAAGTATAAAATCATTATTAATATAATTTGTATTATTAGTTTTACTTTAAGCATTAATAATAAAATTAAGTATCTATAGGTTAAAAAAGTAAAAATCTAGATTTTTAGAGATTTAGTATATTTTATAAAAAGAAAGAAATATATCTTATTTTATTATTAGTATAAAACTAGTATAAGTTTGAAAATTGACATATTGATTATTATTTATAAACTTTACAATAAACCTGGCTATTTAATCCTAAAATACTTTTAGTTTTATTATACTAAATGTTTTTTGAAATTCAATTCAAAATATAAATAGAAAAGAAGATAATCTATCTTTTTAATATAAAAAAACAAAAAATGTAGGGAGTATAAGATTTATATTATTAAATCAAGTTCCAATATTATTGAAAGTGTTATTAATAATAAATCTAATTCTGAGTATTATTATTTTATTAAAGAAAGTATTAATAAAGTATCCCTATTGTAATAATATACTAATATTAATATTACTTTATATATATCTGATTAATATTCTTTATTCAAAAATTTAATTTGTATTTTGCAATAAAAGATAATAATTAATAAAAAAACTATATACTCAGATAAATAAGGAATAGTAAATATAATATACAAAGATGAAATAAGGATATTATTAACTAGTGTACTATATATATCTGGATTGAAGATTAATTTACTTTCAGTCAAAAGAATTTGTAAGACAAAACTCAAAAATACATTTAATCTCAAAAAAAAATATTTTATACTAGAAAATAATAAGAATAATAAAATTATTAAAATAATAATAAAAAATAGAATATATATTATTTTATATATAAAACTAGGATATAAAGATTCTATATTCTTTATACTTTCTATAAAAATTATTAATAAAATAAAAAGAGAAATTGAAGAATTAATTATAACAAAGAAGGAAAGATATTTTATTTGGTATAAATACTTTAATCATTTTGGTTTTAACAAAATCAGGAATTTATATAAAGTTACTATATTCCAAAAATCTATCAAGGTCCTTTCAATTCTTGATATTTATAAAATATATATTTTTATAAAGATAATTAATAGAATCTTAAATCAATTAAATATATAAAAATTCAAAAAATTAGAATTGATTTATTTTGATATTATTAGCCCTTTCCCAAAGTTTATTTAAGGATATAAGTACTTTCTCCTTATTATTAATAGCACTACAAAAATAAATTAAATTATTTTATTAAAACAGAAAAGTAATGTAATATTATTATTAAAAGATTGAAAGTAAGAAATTGAATTTATTACAAATATAACTATAATTGCTATTAAAACTAATAATATATTAGAACTTTTTTAAACTATTTAGGAATAAAAGGCTAATATATAATTAGAGATTACAATAATTATATTATTTTATTAAAATAATTTAATTAAATACAATATATATATTATAAAAACTAATATAAAAGTAATATTAAAAAAAGCCTATTTACTATTAGAATTTTGAAATAAAGCTATTGAATATAATGTATATATTCAAAACTATAACGTGATTTATATACGAGTGGATCATATCACCGAGTGGATTACTTTCACCTCAAATATTCACCTCTCAATTCAATATGCGTTTTATCAATCAATTAATATATAATTAAATAATAATAAAGCTTGAATACTATTAGCTATTGAGGCTATATATAAAGATAAAAAACTTAGTATTCAATAATCTGCTAAGCTATATAATATATTATATATAATATTACACCATAAAATAAATAAATCTATTCCCTATACCAAATTTCTATTTAATAATAATAATCTTTTAAAACTAAAAAAAGAAATTATTATTCAATATATAATTAATATGGATTTGAGAGGTTTTGTGTTTAAATATAAGGGGGTGGAAAATATAACCAATTATATTCTTAATTTCAAAAGGGGGAAGAGAATTGAAAAGTAATGGGCATATCGATTTATGAAATGTAATAAAAAGCTAAGAATGCATTTTAATTACATTTATAACTTTTAAAAAGTTTTCTATAAGGATCCTAAGCTTATTATAGATTGGTTCCGGCTTATTTCGAATATATAAGATAAATTTGGTATTTTCGATTACGATTTATAGAATTTCGATGAAACAAGCTTTATAATAGAAATTATAAATACTGGTATGATTGTTATTAACTCTAAGAGATTTAATAGAAACAAAGTTATATAACCAGGCAATTGAGAATGGGCGATAGTAATCATATATAGAAATAATACAGAAAAAACCATACCTCCATTTCTAGTAGTACAGGGATAAATGCATTTTTCAAATTAATATACGGAAACTAGTCTTCCTATAGATTAGATTATTAAATCTACAAGTAATGAATAGACGAATAATAAAATAGGCTTAGAATAATTGAAACATTTCAATAAATATATAAAAAATCGAATTAAAGGCTAATATAGAATGTTAATACTAGATAGGTATGAAAGCTATAAATCAATATTATTCTAAATTTATTATAAAAAGAATAATATTAAATGCATATGTTTATTAATATATTCAAATCATTTAACTTAGCCTTTTAATATAGACTGTTTTAGTATTTTAAAATGAGAGTATAATACTCAAATTAAAGATTTTATAAAAGCTCATATCAATTATATCTCAAAGATCAAATTCTTTATAGCTTTCAAAACTATATATGAGAGGTTAATTATGAATTGAAATATAAAAGCTGGATTTAGAAAAACTAAATTAATTCTATTTAATTCTAAAGTAATACTTTTTAAATTGAATATTCAAATTCATATACCTACCCCCCCTTCTTTTAATTTAAATCTCTAAATCTCTTAAATATCTTATAATTCTATAAAAACTTTTTCTTAATTAATATTAATTAAATCTCAAATAATTTATTATTAATTAAACTCCTTTATACCTATATTCAAGATTATATTAACTTTAATTAAAGATATAGAGAAATTAATTTATAAGAATATACTTTTAAATACAGAGATTTGTATATTTTGAAAAATAAATAAAATATTAAATAAATATCGACACATGAAAAAGATTTAATTATATTAAAAAAGAATATTTATTAAATAGAAAGTTGTAGATATATTATTTTAATAAGAGATTAATATTCAAATTCAATATAATAAATATCAAAATAAAGGAAATTCTAATATAAAAGTATTTTTTAATCAATATTATAATAAATATGGATTGATAGGTATCACGGTGCAAGAGATAGGTACTAGATTAGATATATGATATTCTACAAGGAGG
>PQXH01000299.1:0-31267 GCA_004786125.1 Botrytis tulipae
GGTCTATGCCTGAGGCACGAAGGCAACTACAGAACATGTAGTTGGCGCCGTGACAATATCACGATTTTGAAATCGTATATATATAATTTTATGTTCACTTTTATTTTTTTAGAAAAAATTCAGAAAATAATGAATAGTAATTATTACTCAGAATATTTTTTCAATTTTAATATCAGAGACCCTGTTCAAATTGGAAATTAAGATAATATTCAATGAATTGTATGTCCCTTAATAAATACTAAATTTCAATTAGAATTAAGTCAGGCTTGCGTCGAAATTTCCTCTAATATATTAGATAATTAAAAATTCAATTGATATTTCTATAAATTTTATCACTAGCTGCTTTCAACAATAAGGAATTAAAAAAATCTTCTGAATCCTATAAAATTCAATATATATGTGATTTAATTCAGAATTAAAGTTCTCGATACTATAACGAATCGAATTTAACCGCAATACGATCGTGCGCGGACATATACGTATACGATCATATGTCTGAAGCTAGTAAATAAAAGCGCTCTACGGATACTCCGCTCTCTATTCTATAGTAGTAGATTTAAGAATGATTTATATCCTGCTCGAGTAAGATAAAGTTTTATAGATACTAAAAGAAAATCTTCAATAAATTTGATCCTTCACAGCTTTGTATATTTTTTTTTAATTTCTATCGAAAATCGATATAAAATATACGAAATTAAAATAAATAGTTTACAAATCTTATAGATTCGATTATATATATAAGTCGACCACTCTACTTTCGGGCCACCCCTGTTTTGGGTCACCCTTTCATACCAAAAATTACTTTTTTGACCTATTGATATCTCCATCAATATATAATATAATTTAATAAAAATTTATATTTATATAATTCAAACCATTTTAAACCTATATTAGAATTTTTAGATTTTTAGGATTTTTCTGGATGGAGAGTTAAAGCTTCAAAATATCGATTTTTGAATTTGTATAGGAATTACATATAAATTTAAAACTTTTATATAATCTTTAATAACTTTTTAATAACAATTATTAAAAGAAAATAATATATTTTTTTAAAGATTTCAAATCTGAATCTATATAGAAATTCAAAAAAAAATTCAAAAAAATGAATAGATATAGAGATATAGTATACAGTGAGTTTGGAGTAGTATAAATAATCCCTGCAATTTTGAGGGTACCCTTTTAAATATTTATTTATAAGGAACTTTCTATTTTTTTAAAACCTTTCCAAATGAATATACTATAAATTTATAATAAAATTTTATAGTTTATTTTTAGCTATTTTTCTTTAAAAGTTATTAAAGATTTTATAGAGTTTTAAATTTGTATGTGATTTCTATACAAATTGAAAATCGATATTTTGAAACCTCAGAAATCGATCCACAAAAATCCTAAAAATTTGAAATTTTCAAAATAGGCTTAAAATGACTTGAATTATACAAATATAAATTTTTATTAAATTATATTATATATTGATGGAGATATTAATAGATTAAAAAAGTGATTTTTGGTGTAAAAGGGTGGCCCAAAAGAGGGGTGGCCAGAAAGTGGGGTATCCGACTTAATTCAAATCGCAAGTAAGATTCCAAACTATAAAATAAATCTCAAGTAAAGTCATTACTAGTATTTATGAATAATTTTTCTTTAATTTATTCAATTTATCATTTTGAGAAATAGAAAATTGAAAAAAGATTTCTAGAATATTATAGAACTTTTTAAATATTCATTTTTTTTTAAATATAAATTATGAAGTAATTCCAAGTACTCTATAATAACAGAATATAATGAGAATATAAAAAATGTTTTCTTGATTTATATATAATTTAAGAAATTCTCCTGGGAAATTAAAGAAATGTATTACAATTATACTAATATCTGATGAATATAATTTTTTTAATAGTAATTTCTTCAAACTTAGCTTTAATACTTTATAATATCTTAAATAATCTCAATTTCCAGAATGTTTTCTTGATTTCTATATCACTAGAGATATAGAATGAAAAGATTAAAGAAATTTTATCGAAATACTATAAATTTTAATTGAGTCTTAATTTAATCATCAATAGTATCATTTTATCTTATACCAATTTAAAATTTCGATTAAAAGCAATAATTTAAAGGATATTTTTTAATTTCTTAAACGGAATAATTACTAATTATAAGAAATGAAAGAAACATCTTTCAAATGTTATAGCTTTTAATTATAGTCTGGATTTCAATTGTAAGTCGAATTATATTTATACTATCGGTCTGATCAGTCATTACAAGCTGCGAATCTCTAACTTTCTTACTATTTTTCTTTTTTAAATGAGACTTTTATTGTAAAACTTCATTTAAGATAGAAAAAGTTAAGGAATATATTAATTGACTTCTAATGAACTACGGGAAGCTATTCGATATAGTATTATTAAGAAAGCTACTACTACTCCGAGACCGTGACCAGGCCATTAGCGGGCGTACGAAGGAACGGAATACTTTAAAAGTTGACTTGTGAGGATCTCTTAATACATCAATTCGCATATCTTAAAAGCTGTTAAGATTATTTACTAAAAATTAAACAATCACAATGTGAGTTCCAACATCAAATAACTGAAGACTGAATTCGTTAGAATTTTTGAAAGCTGAGAAATATCCTGTCAGTCCACACACTCAATTACGGGACCTGTTTTCATAATTATTGTATTTCAGTGAGACTTTTGCTTTTCTTGCATACTGAATCTTTTGGATATCAGCATAATTTTCATTCCACTGTCAAAACTTTATTACCTCATAGATTCATCTTAAAGGAAGTCGATTACATTTTGCATTTCCCCGAGCATTCCTTTTCGTTGATTTCTCAAAATTGAAAATGCAATCTTTCTAGGAACTCGAATAATCCGATTCACAGACCAGATCTTGACCCATAATTCACAAGTACATTTGCGGTCACGATTTTTCACTCTTTGGAGACCATTACTATTATTGCGCACTTTAGAATTGTATAAATGCGAAACGTGCTAGTCTCGGTATTACCTCAACCATATAAAATAATCATGGTAACTATGAGGTACCGCCAACCATGCATAATCCATAATCATTGATGACGAAAGAAACTTCATCGCGCATCGCCCAAATCTCCTAGATTGGCGTATGTCGTTTAATCTTCAGTTAGTGTTGTTCAGTCAAGATGCCAGGTAAATGACAAGGTCGTAGCGCAGTTGCAGTTTGAGTGCCTTGAGTTCATTACAAAGTTCCAGTAGAATTTATCTTTCTGTAAAGTTGTTCCAGCTAAAAGCCATTACATGTGGTGAAATCAATCACTTACCTGATAGTGGATACAAATTGGACGCCAACAGCGATAAAAACGACACCAACAGATACTAAAAGAATTGCACCAACAACCATCGCTATCTTAGCAACAACGAAGCTATATATCTGGAGCGACTGAAGTTCTTGTCGCTCAGGTCCATTTCGAATCAGGGGAGATCCATCTTCGCCGATGGCAGCAAGCAACTTCGTGTTCATTGTGTGCATTTTGATTGTTTGAGTGTATATGTCGATGATCGCTGCGGATACCGTAACGATAGCCTTCAAATTGTCTGGAATATCCATGATACTCTCTAAAACCAGTAGAATAATGAACAGAAGTCTAGTAAAAGTGATTGTATTCCAAAATCTCTCGATCGTGGTGTTGATACCAAATTTAAATAGAAAACTTGATACCATGATTGTTCCCAAAAGTAAGACGATAGAGTTCGGCATGATAGTAGACACAAGGAGCAGCATGGTGACGCTTTGATAAGCGGTGAACTCCATTGCTACTTGATGAGGTGACTTTGAAATGAAAGAGGATCGTATGGATTGTAAAAGAATATCAGAGTTGGACTGGACAATTTAAGTTTCTAAGAAGTTGTTGACTGTTTGTTGAAATGGAGACACTATATAGAAAACTACTGCTGACTACTGTTAGCTACTACTGTCCATTATTTTAGCCATCATTTTACCGAAAGCTTGAGCCCCCTTGGAGTTCAGGGGCATGTGGTAACATTCTTTGTTCTGAATACCATCACCTAAAACTGTTATCTTCTTTTTCATGCAACAAACCTGTCTAAATCATGTCTTGAAGTGAATTTTCTACCAATAATTGAGCTGACCGAAATTCCGAGTCCATTGAAATTGATATTTGTTTCTTCCGAGTCCATCTAGCGAATGGATTTCTGGAAAGATTCTAAAACTATCAAAATTTGCAGTCTACATCGAACTCAATCCTTTACTAGCTCAATAATTCACTTTAGGAGAAATCATGCAATTCAATACGGCTTCATACGGTAGATTTTGCCGCTAAGCTGGCATAAGCATGATACGGATGTTTAGATCCAGAGCCAATATCTCGACACCGTAAGATAGCAGATGTTTTCTGGCTACTGGAATAGGGTTGGAAGAATCACTCGAAGCGGGGCGATGAAAAGGCAATCTACTTCGCAATATATAGCGCCCATTAAACGTACTTTCGACCGCTTTATGACTTCAGCGAGGGTGGGGATATTCTATCATTAAATATAACTTTGGTACTTTCATCATACAGCCCCTTGAACGCAGAAGCACGAATCTGCAGTTGATAGTAAGCACACCTTGTTATTGCCGCGTGGGCTTCAGTTGCTGGAATAGGGTTTGATATTTCGGATCTCAGAGAATTTGTATTTTGGGATGAAGGATCTGGTATGGAAACAACAGAGAAAGCCCGTGCAGGAACCTTATCTTTGACATTGCAATTATTGGGTTGACTTTTGCTTTAACCAAAGATGATTGATGTCGATCAGAGGAGAAAATACGTCAAAAACTCTAATACTTCTCTTGAAGAAGTCTCTCAACCCTCGGAGCTTAATCTTTTGAGTCATTATATAAGCGAAGTGAGCAAGATTCAAACAAGCGAACAAGGGGCCTATCAGAACCTTTCCAGTGTATTTGAAGTCATCATTACAATTGAAAATTATCATTGGGGTTTTAATTCATCGGGTAGAGTAATGATTTTTCAGAAAAAAGCATTCAATCTTGATAAAATCGATTGATTGATTAAGATGTTTAATGTGGAAAGGGGCTAGTCAAGAAGTAAAAACCACAATATAACTTCTTATAACCTAGGAAATAATCTTTTGAATATCGATGGGATCAAAATTATAATAAAGATATCATTTTCAGAGTCCAGATCTTTCTTATACTCTTATATACCCATAAATTTCACCTCGTCTTCCCTTTACAAATATTCTAAACTTTCCGAACCTTCGGCTCTATCCTTCATTTTCTCCCTCCAAATTTTGAAAATTAAAGTAACTATTCAGTTTCGCCAGACGAAAGTTAATAATTTCCGCAATAATTATCAACGACTCCTCTTGTTGTCATCAACCTCGATTCTTCTCTTTATTCATCACTCAACTCCCTTGCTATCACAGAATCATCGCTTATCAATTACTCACCTTTCCATTCATGCTTCTTCGAAGTACACATCTGTATTCTCTCAAATTTCCCTCCATTTCCCACACCTTGTCTCACCGTGAATACTTATGAGCCCAACGCTCCATACTTCTTGCAGTTGACAAATTTAAAGTAATTTTACAGGAAAACATAGGCGGGATATGGTACAAATTTATATACCCTAGTGTCTATCTCCATCAATTTACACTTTCCCTTCATACCGATCGTAAACAATATCATATTTTTCCGCGCTATATCTCCACTCTACCGCACCTCTTATCTTTCTTTGCTCTCGCTTTTCTTATAAAAGCCCTCTTTGTCACGTATACTTTTCTATTCTTCAAAGCAATAAATCAAGAAGAAGAAATCAGCGATAGGAACTCTGCCCTGGGTCTCATATACTCGCTTTCTCTAACAACTTTAAGAGTCCAATCTGGACTCCCAAATGTTTTCGTCCTACATAAGAAAATTGTTTCCTTCTTTGTTGTCGATTTATTCAGCTATCGAATTCTTATTTTGAGACTTATTGTCGTCAAGAATAGATCTACCGCCAAAACCATATTCACTCCAATCCTGGCTCTCTGTACTACTAATCTTCTTCTTTTTCCTTACCAAATTCCCTTCTCGCCATATCTCAATACCTCAATCCACCTCCTATCTAAACACTACAAGTTCCTATATTATACCACAAACCTGTTGATCTTCAATATGATGTTTAATAATTATTCTAACAGAAAAATCAAAATTCGGCTTTAGCCAATAGATTTATATATCTTTCCAAAAAATCCCACTTTTTGTGAACAAGACGGTCCTTTGAATCTTTTCCTGGGCTCTGCCTCTCTTTCTTCCCTCGATCTTGACTATAAAACCTTCATAGTCATCTTCTGCTTCATCTCTAATCATATCACGTCTACGACGCTTCAATAATCACTGCGACGGCTCGGTACTTGCATGTCTTCTTGAAGCGTTATGGCAAGCTGATGTATAGATCTTTCATTGAGATACATGGACGACGTCTTTCAGATCCCTAATGTTCTCATCCGTAGCTTAAGATCACTATTACTATCAACTTTTATTAGCAATTAATTCCTTCCTTTGGCATTAATGATGTCTTCTTGCTATCGAACACCTTTTCATACACACCATCAGCCTGTCTACCGAGATCAATACTATCCCACTGCACCTCCCATCCCTTCTGTTTCTTTCGCAGTTCCCCTGCCCTGCTCCATTCATATATTCCACTAAATACAATACCGCAACCTATCCAGGGTAAGGTAATGGGCTAGAGGTCTCTACAAAGAAGAAAACTAGAATCAGTTGTTACCTATTATTTCTACCCCTAACACCAAGAATTTAATTTCTATCCCTAGCCTATCACACGAATTTACTCTTCAATTTCCAGTGAATCTCAAACCAAGATCTACAAGAAACACAGATCTGTAGACGCATCAGATAATACTCACACAAGGGCATAGATTCCAGTCATATCTACCTCTAGCCTTGATTCCCCACCTTCTCTTTCCCAAATTCTAGTACAAAATCCCTTCGCTTTTCTTCTTTCTCATCTCCTCAAAACCCTCTTGGATATCCCTGGCCAGGATAGTCTAGATCTCATCGATGATTGATTTCTTAGATTATCTTCGGATTGCTATTGTCTAAAAGTTCATGACAGGAAGCTCGAACCTAGTAGATCCAGAGATTTCCAAACTCAGTACGCCGGATTATTATTAGTTGAGTAGTTACTTGTTATTATCATTCCCACCGTCACTAACACCCCCTTATTGTCAATCCTCATGTATAACGTCCACGTTTTCCCATTGAAACAAGCGCTAGCAAAAATATCTCATTATCAATTTCTTAGTACCCAAACTCATTCCTCAGTCCATCTAGTCTATTCCCTCACCTATCTATCTTACCTCTCTCACTCGCAATTTATCACACCCATCTTACTTGTATGGTGCAAAATAACATCGCACATAATGTGGCTATAACCCGTATGTACAGAATTCACAATGAAGAAAAGGAAGGAAAACAAAGCAGTTCATGTGGATTTTATACCCCTCTGACTATTCAATCCCCACTTATAAAATCTGATCTCGACATGACTTCTTCAACTTTAAAGAACCAACTAATTACTTTCCTTTCCTGCTCAAATTATCCCAGAGACCAAGGAAACTCCAAGACAAACCTCAGAAAATCACATAACCCGGGACCTGAATTCCTACTGAGCATGATTCACTATCCATCCACCCACCCATCCATCAAATCCGCATCCCCTCTTTTCAATCTCCATCCTCGCTCCCCGTCTCTTTCTATAAAAGCCCCCTTCTCATAGAACCTCATCCCATACATCTAAAACATTCCCTAGATATAAAATCATTACAAGGAGCTGCAAGAACATCACATTGGCACTCCCAGTCTATTCAAACCATCATCCTCTCTTCCCCCCTTCTCAAATTTCAGGAGTCCACTTCACATCTTATCAAGTCAGTTACTGCCCACCTGATAGATATCTTATCGTTGTTAATACCATGCTTAATCATTCTCATCGCCATGTTCATATCTATCGCCATTACCATCACCAATCTCTACTCAACTACTCAACTACTCACCATCCATCTCCCCTTCTTCAAATCATCCCATCTACCACCTTGACCCAAACAAAATACAAACACAAATCCCCCTATCACAAACCCGCTACATCACAGCCCATAGGCCGCACCGCAGCCACCTGCATTTATTATTTGTCAGCTTCCAGCCTCTTGACACAAAACAAAACTCGAATTCTGACATCCTTATATACTCCCCTCTCGTATCCGCTTTCCTGTTCTTCTCTCCCTATCCTCAATATTTTATTTTCCATACCTATATTCACCTATTTTATCTATTCTATTCACCTCACTCCCCCTCCTATAGTACGCAGATCCCTATACTACTTCCTATACAAATCTCTCCTCACTCCTGACACCAGGTTTCCACCTCTCCCTCCTCTTCATCCCCTTTAAAACTCCTCCCCTCCTCCCCTCCTCCCCTCTACACCCTCAAATTCCAGATGCTCTCACAACTTTTCCAAGAACCATGCAAGGCGCCATCGAAACAAGCGATGCTATATCCCACACCAATTCTCATTCATGAAAATGTTCATTCACACCACCCATTCTCCACACTAACATCATCATCATCATCATCATCCACTCCAATCCATTCTAATAAAATCTTACAAGTCCTATCTAAATATCCATAATCCTCTAGAGTGATCGCTGATTCACTATATTATATAAAACTCACTAAATCACATTTATCATCCCCGAAATACAAATACAAATCATCCTATCATCAACTAACTACCTTCTACAACTACAATTCTCTTACAACTTCTCTCTGCCTTACGAATCCCAACTCTTCCCTCCAACTCTTCCTTTCTACTCTTCCTTTCTACTCCTCCCTCCAACTCTTCCCTCCAACTCTCCCTCCAACTCTTCCTCCTCTCCAAAAACCATTTCATATATTCCTATTCCATTTCATATATTCCATGTATTCCATTCCGTTTCCTCATTTCTTATTCACATTCTAAAAGAAAGGTAACACATACATATACCTCCTCTCTCCATCCACCCCATCCCTCCCCTCCAACCCTCGACTTCCCCAACATCCCCCAAAAACCCACCGCCTACTCTCCCCTCTCCCCTCTCCCCTCTCCCCTCTCCCCAATCACCCTTCGCCCTTCGCCCTTCCCCAGCCTTCAACTTCCCCTAGTCTCAGCCCATAAACATCGAATGTATAGACGTGCACACTCCCGTGTACATTCTTAAAATGCATACCACGCCCACTTCATCACTTACATACATTTGCACTTTATTCGAACCTCACACTCAACTAATCACTCTCACACTCAACTCTTGCAAGCACAACATACTTTATCATGGCATAATATCACAACATGCAAGGATCCAACACGTGATTAGTTTATAAACCTCATATTCTTTAACATCTCTCAAACCACCATCCATCCATCTTCACAATCTATGTATTGAACTCTCGGCCCATGATAATCAAGCAAAAAGAAACTTTTCGGCACATGAAAATCAAATGAGATAAAACTTTGAAGACAACAAGATCAAAAGGAGGAACAGGGAAAAATTGCTTAGGTAATAAAGTACAGCGGCGACTAGTTTGCCTTTTCTTTTTTATGGCAAACTATCATTGCAAGTTGCTCCAACACCATAGCAATGGATGTCTGTAACAACTTCAACATTGTCGCTTTTCAACCACGGCGACCGACCCCAAAGGCGCTCATTTCGCATTATCATCAACCACCATCACAATCAACCCCCCCTTGACTCCATTCTACATACATTTACTTGAATGCCTTTCCGAACATCAAGACTTGCATTTGATCGTAGATGGACAAGACACCGGCACCTGCAACACCACGGAGAATGTTGGCACCAGCACCCTTGAAGAGAGACTTAACTCCCTCCTTGGCAACGATTTGACGACCAGCATCCAAGGAGGACTTGTACTTGACGGCCTCACCAGAAGTCATCATCATACGACGACGGATGGTGTCCAATGGGTAAGAAGCGATACCGGCACCAGTGGTGACAGTCCATCCGAGCAAGAAGGATGCAAGGAAGTTACCCTCAAGAGGTCCAACAAGGAGGACTGGCTTGATGGAATCGTACATACCGAAGTAAAGACCACGGTAAACGACGATACCAGCAACGGAAGGACCGAAACCACGGTAGAGACCGGCAATACCATCGGAAGCGAGGGTCTTCTTGTAAACATCGACCAAACCGTTGAATTGACGGTCACCACCGGTCTTGGCGTTCTTGTTGTCGTTGGCAAGACGGGTACGGGCGTAATCGAGGGAGTAGACGAAGAGGAGGGAAGTGGCACCAGCAGCCTGTTTGATTGAATTAGTATTCGTATGATGATAAGGATCCGAGGAAAAAGCTTACACCACCGGAAGCCAAGTTACCGGCCATCCACTTAGCATATCCATCACGGTCCTTCTTGAAGTTGAACATCGACTTGTAGGTATCACGGAAAGCGAAGTTCAAGGCTTGAGTAGGGAAGTAACGGATAACGTTGGCAGTGTTACCTCTCCATAAGGAGGCAACACCTTCTTGTGCGGTGGTACGCTTGAAGCACTCAACGATACCATCGTATTTACGGTCAAGACGACCAGTCTTCAACATCTCATCCTATTAAACGATTGTATTAGTAAATGTAGATTCCAACGTGGGATGGAGTTCTTTTCGGGGTAATGATTATCCATATTTTCAGATACCCGAAATGGAAATTGTGCACGTTACTTTAATCTGGACATGTGCATGTGCAAATTATGGTATCTGAAAGAATGGAATGAAAAGAAATGTTCAGTATAAACATACCTGGTTTTGGATCAAGAGCTTGACACGCTCGATGGGAGCAGCAGCGGTCTTGGAGACGGCAGCGGAGACACCACCCACTATCGCACAAATCAGTATTGTGATAATTATATTGAAACCCCTCCGAAATCCATTATCATTTCAAATTCCATCGGGAAAGATTGTAAAATTTGTCGATTTCAAAGTGAGGGGAGATAAACGTACTCAAGAAGTCAATGACGAAAGGTGGACTATTGAAAGATTGTCAGTATCATGGTTGACTTGAAAAGATTTGTTTGTGGGAACTCGGGGCCAGAATGGAATATCTGCTTGATCAGGAATGCCATTGACCAACAACGATGACTTTAGGAATTATTGATGTGGGATAACAAAGATCTGGATAATATTCGAAATGTTCCAATTGATCTCTTTCTTGTTTCATCTCTTGATTCCTTCTTGATATAGTTGTTGATGTGGCATTCCGTAAAATCGATCAAATTTCCATCCATATTCGAGCTCTTTCACAAGGAAAACGAGAATCCAGAATTGGTAAAGGAAAAGAGTTGTAACTTACACGCCCATGACGGACTCCTTCTTTGGTGGTAAGTTGCTCATATTGACGGTATTGATGATCTGAAGATCGAAAAAGGATTGAGAGGAGATGGTATTAAGGTGGTTGATGTTGGAAAAACAAGAAGAAGAATGGGAAGAAGAAGTTGTATTTTTGGCCCCAGGAAAAGATTTTATGTTAACAAGTGTGAAGATGGACAGCTTCCGAAATTACCCACAGAGACAGTGCGCTAAGTGGGAACTAATGACCAAAAGGGTTTAGTTTGATTGAGCCGGGCGCGAGGAATTTTTTTTATCCTTAACTTTTCTATCCGCTGCCCGCACTCCCGCACTTTTATAGAGGAGAGCGAATAGACGAGAGAGACGAGAGAGAGATAAAGAGAGAAGAGATATTCATATGGACGTAGCCTTTGTTTTTGACTGGATGGCGGCAAAGATTTGATACGTTCTGATCGAGGTGGAAAAGGGGAAAAATATTAAAAAATATTAAAAGATATCAATCAACTCGAAACTTAAGTATCTATTTTTAATTCTCTCATGGTTATTGATATCTATCGCTTTACAATTATTCTGTTGTGAATTTCTTCAAGTTCATAGGTCAATTCATTATCTTACCTCGTACCAGTAGGTATTATTGCTTTCTTTTCTCTTTCGCTTCTGTCTTCACTCCCATGCCCATACAAAATGCCATCCCTTCCCTCGCCTACAAACTACTCACCCTATCTTTTCCGAGGTGTTGGTCTTGTACCCTCGATAAATGTTCAGGACCGAGGGGTCTCAGACGGCTACTAGGTATATAACATCAACAAGCTACCTACCTTAGTCTCAGTATCATGATCGGAATTTTATCAATTGCATCGAGAGTAAAGATTCTTCTATCAAACATGTCCCCGTTCCATAACTTCCATTTTGTCTCCATTTCTTTTTTTTCCGCACATTCTAGGAGAAATTCCTTGTTTTTGAAGTATTTAGTGTACTTGATTGGTGTTTGGAACTGCAATGTCATGCTTTGGTGGGTATGTTGATTTTTGGCGAGTCAATCAGTAAGCATAGAAAAGTGGTGGTGCGCTGGTTGTTGATGAGGTATTTGTATACGAAGAAAAAGACATCTATTGAGAAATCACCGCAAAAAGATACCTAGATTGGGCTTGGGAATGTGATGAGGCTGCTCAGTGAAATAGATACGGTACGGTTGAGATTCACTCAATGAACCCAATCGTCATATTGATGGACCGAAAAGAGTATGGAGTCTACCCAACGGGCCTCTTTCTCTATCTTCCATAATCACCGTGAGATGGAGCATACATATATTGCTTTAAGTATAGAAAGAAACTTGGACTGGCTCTTGTGAAACCTCCAGACTCCAATCAACACTAATAGAATCAAACAGTCCATCGCTGGCACTCCGAGCCCTGCAGCGTTGGTGGGCGAGGGAGGGAGCGGAAGACTATCTATCTCTTGAGGCAATGATCAGAAGACTTCCGAACATGGTGAATTATAAGTTCTAGAGGCTTACTTTGATTATTTTTGTTCATCGTCTCGCAAAGACGCTCCGCTGGCCCTCCGGGGGCCACTGCCGTGGAGGCAGACTAATCGGATGTCAATATCAAGCTGTGTTGATATACTCGGATTTGTTGAGGCTATAAACTCAATGAATGATGTTACCTGTCCAGAAAAGTTCTCAGTAATCCAAGAAGAGACCCGTCTACGAGGTTATCTTCAAGCACACGACCATGACAACGGTGGGATCGGGTATTGGTGTTTTAAGGAGTTTGAACTAGAGAGAGTCATCAACTAACAGAAAGAATCTACTATCACATCCATCTCCTCTAGAGCGAAGCGAAGAAGCCTCCACGGCAGTGGCCCAGCGGAGCGTCATGATCTTTCTGAATGAAATGGGCAATACGGCTTCAAATTATCATGATAGTTTATAGATGCCGAGTCAGGAGTAAGGGTTTGAAGTACTGTCATTCTACCAAAATGATCAAGATTATAGACAACAAAACCAATCAAAATTCAAGCATTGGGATATCAAATTCAGAGTCTCTTTCTTTACATCTCTTTCACATGTCTACCATACCAATCATTCATGCTCTTCACTCTGTTATTAAGTTTTCATCCCATCTTTCTTCAGACCTCTGCTATCTTGACTGTGTATTAGTCAGCTTCGGCTCCAGATCTCATCTTTTGTTGTTGTTCTCCGGGTAACCACACTAACCAAGATAAGCACTAGTAAGTGAAGTAAACAATCCAAACTCGGACCACAATTCACAATAATATCTCCATAAACTTTTAATATCAGAGTTTGTACAATCCTTTTTCAAGACATCATACTCACTGATAGATTCCTGGTTATACAATCAAATCCATTCAACTTGATTCAGACTCAAATCCAATCATGGATTCACCTAAAAGACTCACAGAGAATTGTCCTCCAGGATCTCCATTAAATCAAATATCTCCTGAACGTGCCAATCAACAAAAACAATGGGATTTACCGACATCTCCTACCACTACAGAGAAGGGTTCGAAGTCGAGTAAACATTCAAGAGATAGTTCAGTCAACGAGAAGATTGCTCAGTTCAATTCTTTGGCTTATCAAGGGAAACAATTAGAAAGAAAAGCAAACGATGCGGCTTTGAAGCGCGCCATGGTCGGGAGAGAGGAGGCAGAGAGTGAAATGCGCAGATATAGGGATGAGGCTAGGATATTAAGGAGACAAGTTGAGGAAGGAAAAGAACGGGAAAGAAAGGTTGGAGAGAGACTTGAAAGTGTTATGGTATGCCATCGATATGCGCGTCAGTCTGAGATCATCTGCTAACATCTCATCTCATTAGGAAAATTATGGTCGAGCCAAGGAAACACATTCACATACACAAGCACTATGGGAAAAGGAAATTCGAAGAGCTCGGAAAGAAGGTTTCAAATCACAATCGGTCGTTGTTAAGTTACAAGAAGAACTCAAATCTTCAAGGGATACATTAAGGATGGTTCAAGGTGGTTTGGAACAAGAAAAAGCACGAAGTGTGAAGAGGGAACAAGAAGCATTTACAGCAAAATATCAACTTGTTGAAGCGCAGGAAAAGTTGGCAAGATTACAAGAGAAGATTCAGTTGGTTGAACAGGAGAGGGATGCATTTAAGACGATCGCCAAGAATGAAGAAATCGCCAGAATTGCAGCAGAAGGACATATACCATTACCACAATCCACCAAGGACGAATTCCCATCGCCAAAGAATGATCGAAAATCCATAGATGCTATGGCATTGGCATCTGGCGCCGGACAAGAGGAACTTGATGAACTTAGGCGCAAATTGGATTGGGAGATTCAAAGAGCAAACCGAGCCCTTGATCAAGTCGAATTTTTGGAGATGGAATCTAGCATCCATTCATGCGAACCAAAATCCAACAAAAGAAAGTCGACCGATACACAAGAACATCGTGAAGAGTCAACAAGACAATCTAAAACTCAAAAAACAAGTACAATTTTTGTACCTTCTGAAGGTATTTTCAAATCTGTACCTGAAGAATCCGCAGCAAAACCAGTTGAGAATACATCCTTGGACACCAAAATGAATTTCGAGCAAACATCGGAAGATTCTACTCATCAACGAAGAGACGTAACTCCCTCTCATGATCCACCAGCTGCGGCTCTTGTTTCCGATGCCAATACTTCTTTACTCTCTATCTTTGACGAGCCAACCAGTCCAAAAGTCACCAGATCACTTCGAAGCCCAATCAATCTCCCTGAGAACGAGGTTAAAGACGAAACAAATCCTGAGGATCTAAACGGTTCCACGTCAACCACAATTCATCACCCCCAAACCCATGAGCATGAACATGAAAATCACGAACATGACCACGAACATCGCCATGAACCTGCTTTCCACACAGTGTCAACTACAACCCGTATTCCACTTGCTTCTCCCTCAGAAGAACAAAAACTCGAATTTGCACCAAGTACACCAAAATCCCTCACTCTTCCAAATGGTACAGTTGATCCAGCTTTGACAGCAACAGTGTCAAGAGAAGAAGCTTTGGCTATGATTAGGGAAAGAAGAGGTAGAGCTAGAAGTTTGGCAGAAGGCAAGATGACTCCGAGAAAGCAGATGGTAGAGGGTGGATCAAGGAGAGATATAAGTGCACCAGCAACTACTGGAACACCAGTCAGGGGAAGAAGTCAAGGAAGGTCTTAGTGAGTCAAGAGGTATGGGTGGAAGAGCTGAGATGTTTATATTCTGGTTAAACGATTAGGGTTTGGCCTGTGGAGGTGTTTAATTTTTCTGGTAATACTTAGGGATGGAATGGGGGAACAGTACATTGTGAAGCAAGGAGCAAGGGAGTTGGGGTTAAAATAGTTATATATCCGTCCGTCCATTTAGCACCGGAGTTCTTGTCTTTTATCTTTGGAAAGGAGAGGGCTCGGTATGTGCTGGTTGGATCTTGGGTGGGTTTATGATTTATGAATGGTTTGGGATGGGTCACTCTCTGAGAATATTAGTTCTATTTCTTTTGTTAGGTGGCTTTTTTTTTGTGGTTGGTGAGGAGGTGGGGTGGTGGGTTGGATGGAAATGGTAGTTTGTGGGCTGCAGATATCAGAGTTGTAGTGTATTGTGTGTTACATTGTGAGTGTGGAAGTATTCCACCGTAAATAAGTAAATAAATGGATAGTATATCATGAATTTCCTCTCTTGTATCTTTGAATTTTTCTCACTGCTTTTCTTCCTTTGGGGAATCTACCTATTTACTTTATGTGCTTCTTCCTCTCACACGTAGGAAGTCTCACGTTCTAAGGATTCTTTCTATTGTATCTATGGTTTCACCCGGATTGAGAGGATAGTGTGTATTGCTTATGATGATGATAATCATTAGGATGAGCATCCGTATCGTGTGGGAGGGAATAGGAGTGGGAATGGAAATGATATGGGGATTGGAAATGCGGGGATGGGGATTGGGAATGCGAGGACTGGGGGATGGGGATGGGGGGTAAATAGGGGAAATAGGGAAATAGGTGGATGGATAGTGGATAGTGGATAGTGGATGAGGGTTATAGATAAGAGCTGTTTGGTTGGATTGTTTGTTTGGGGTTTGGGGTTTGGGGTTTGGTTGATAAGAGGTGGGTGTTGAGGTTTGAGATTTGGGGTTTGAGGTTGGATGTTGGGTATAAATATTGAATGTTGGTATTGGACTTAGGGGTGGTTGTTGAGGTTTGAGATTGAATGTAGATGTAAATGTGGGTGTAGATGTTAAGTATTTAGGAATGGATTGGGGTTTGAGATTTGGGGTTTAGGGTTTGGGGTTCGAGGAGTAGGTTTGGATGTTGCGTATGGGTATTGGATATTGTTATCGAGTATGGGTGCTGGATATAAGGTGTTGGATGCTGGAGAGTAGATTGGGGGTGGATTGAGGTTAGCTAAGGGAGTGGGGGGGAGATGGAAAGGAGAGAATAGGTGAGATGAGAGAAAAGAGAGAGGAAAGGAAAAAGAGGAGGAGAAGAGGAGGGGAGGGAGAGAGGAATGAGAGGAAAAGAGGGGGGGGGGTGAGAGGGAAGAGGAGAGAGAAAAAGAGAAGAGAGAAGAGGGGAGAGAAGGGGATGAGAGGGGAGAGAAGGGGATGAGAGGGGAGAGAAGGGGATGAGAGAGTGGATAAATAATAAGCGACGAGAGGGACGCGAAAAGTGGAGAGTGGGTAAGTGAGAAGGGAGAAATAAGAGGTAAGAGGTGAGTAAATGAATGAATATAAGAGAGAAAGAGGATAAAAGGTAAATTGAAACAAAGAAATAAGAAGAGTTGAGAAGTGACTGAGGTGATAGGAGAAAAGAGAGAAGTGCCAAGGGAGAGAAATCGAAGATCGAAGATCGAATGAAGTTTGATATTAGATTGACATATTTTTGTTGGATCTTTGATTGATTGTTATCTTATTCTGTGTTTTCTTATTCTGTTATTTTGACATTCTTATTCTTATTTCTTGTTGTGATGAAGATTAAGGTTTTAGAGGGAGGATATGGAAAATTGAAAATCGAAGATGGAAGATGGAAAATGAATAATATAGTAATCGAGCGATCAAGCTGGAGTTTTTGAAGAGGTTTTTTTTTGAAGAGGATGAACATCAAGGAAGAGAACACCAGGTGAGTAGATGGAAAATAGGTGGAAAGGCGGGAGTAGGTGAGTGATGAATATTTGGTGTTAGTATGACACATGATGTTGTATACATGTCACAGCTCAAATTCCTTTCGGTCAAAAATGCAATTTTTAACCATATTCATTTTCCTATTTTCAATTTTCTTTCTTTCTTTCTTTCTCCGCCTTTCTTTTGTCATTTCTAGATATGATGATATGATGATATATCTGGGAGGAGAAAGGGGAAATATGAATATGGGATGAGGAGAGGAGAGGATTTTGTTATCAATAAAAACAAATGATGGCAGTATGATTTTGATGATAGCAACAATAAGGAGGGGTTTAGATTGATAAGGAAGGAACATAACGATAAAAACTCACACACGCATGTTTTTCCTCCAAGTTTTTATGGAGATAGATTGGGGTGAGTTTGGAGCTCGGAGGTGCTTGAACATCTGATACTTGGTAGAAGGGCTGAATCGGACTAGGTTGCGATTTGGACTTCTTCCGAATTTGTCCCTTACGTTGTTATGAATTGCTGTTTTTATTGTTTGTGTGAAGGAAGGTGGAGGTAGGGAGGGGGGTTTATATATGAGATGGCTGTGTGACACTTTCCCCTGCGACCCTGAAGTATATACTAGCAGCAGCTCAATGTGAAAGAAGTTCAAGTAAAGAGACCTTTGAATTTCAGAGACGAAAGCTTATATCTAGTAATGTGTACTTTTTTGATTAGTGGCAGTGATAATGATGACGATAATGATGATCATCAAGTAACAGTGAATCATGTCATCAGCAACAAAGATCTTTTGTCCTCGGCTTTCTCGCCTTCTCTGTTTCTTACCACCCCTCAATGTCCATAGAAGCGTCTATAAACCTTGCCCAAGGAGTTGGTGATTGGAAACAAAATAAACTATACATGGTTGGTGTGTTTCGTGGTTTCATCTTAAGCTTTTCGTGTAGAGAGAAAGTTGAGGAGAAATGGTTCCGATTTTATATTCCAGCAACGAACGGGGAGTTGTGGGGGACCTGAATTTGGCGGAGAAGGAAGTCAAGAAGCGAGAAGCATGTTTAAAGAAGGGAAATTCACCTCTTTCTTGACCCATTGCCTTTCCCATTCCGGGCAGCTGCTCATTATGTTTCTTGTATTTGATTCCCTACGCGTCGTCTGTATCCTACCACTCTCTGGATATAGAATTCCTCCTCCGAGCATACTTTTTCTTCACAAATTCATTTGGTCTTAGTCTATAAAGTACACTAATAGTATTAAGTGTATCAGGTAATTCAGACATTTGATATAGTTAGCTCTATTGTATATAGCTTTTAGAAAAGGATATGTTATACTTAATTCAGATTGACAAGTCATTCTCTTTGTGCTTCCCATCTACAACAAAAAGATATAGCTCTAACTTTCGAAAAGTTTGAAGAATAAATGATGAAGTCCGAGACTTACTCTGGTGTGATGAGAAGCGCATAAACGTCACATGTTCTAGCTTCAGGGTTTAAGCTAATAAGCGAGTATTGGTCTAAATTGGTCTGACTGGCGATCTCGAGAAAAAGTCGGCACTAAACCCATAGGAATGAAAGGAAATGTAGTGATTCATCTTTTTGAAATTGATTAAAAATGTCTTTATGTATTTGAATTTATTGAAATTATAAAAATGACAATTATTCTTTAATCAATTATCAATTCTTAGAGTAATGAAAAGAAATATTATTTCACTGCTTCAATATTAAATTTTGACTAATATATAGGATTTTTGGGCTCATCTTTTCCTCGACGTCGCGAGCCTGATGAAATAATACCATGGAATAATGAACGTGGGCAATAGGACTTAGCTGAGTTTGTGAACACTGAACTTCCTTTCCTGAGACTGATATGTATAAATCCTAAATGATCTAGCCTGAGCTGGTGACGTGAGTCCGCTGATCAGGAAACTAAATAGAGGGCCTACGTTCATCATCTTATCAGGATAGGGCCTCAAACCAAACAAAAAACCGCAGAAAGGTACTCAGTATAGTTCGCGTACAAAGACAGCTCAATGAAATACATATCTGATATACTATTAATGTCACGGGTCTGGATGTGCAAGAACTTATTTAATATTCTAAATTTGTGTGGCCTGAGAGTTTCCTATTAAATATGCCCACTTTCTATGACAATTCCGAGAGAGACTAAAGTACAGGAGGTTAAAAGAAAAAAGAAATCGTTTGGGTAAATGAAGGATCTATCCCTGTATATACATGGGCTTAAGATCTCTGAAAATTTTCTCTAAATCCGAGCGAGGAAAAGAGTTCGATGATGCCCAACTCTTAGCCCACTGGTCATTTATGGACTCCATATGTTCAGTAGAACGATAGAATGCGTAGAGGATAGCTCCTCCGCCGATGCTCGTGGAGACTGCCTTGAAGAGGAAGGGTATCAACACTTTTGGAACGAATAATTCTGCGAATATTTTCATGTCCAATGGAGTAATGTAAGTAGTCCCATCCGCATAATTAGAACATAGCACCTTTGTTATCCCCTTCAATGCTTTCACAGCAGAAGTGTGCATACATTTCCAACCATAACTCCAGTCGATGTCGAAAAGTTTTTGGCCGGTGGAGGTCACGGCGATGGCACTAATGTAAACTTTGCGTTAGAAGGACTATAGAAGCAGAATACAAACCACTATTAGAACTGTTGTAAGAGTTGAGGCCCCGGCTTATCGCACATTAAGCGAAAACACACCAAAAACCCTTATTTCTTCAACTTTTGAATTATATATTATTTTCAATTAATAAATAAAATTAATGATTGAAATTTATATAAGTAATAAAAAATCAATAAAATGATTCAAAAAAATGAATAGAATATTTTTAATAATTTTTTGTATAAAGTTGTAAATCTTTGAAGTTGGAATTTCTGAAAAATTGAAAAAAAGTGATTTTTTTGTATAGAAAAAGTATTATACATTAAAAATTTTGAATATTTATAACTTTATTCAAAAAATTATTAAAAATACTTCATTTATTTTTTAAGAAATTAATTATAATTATTATTTATATAACTAATTTTCAAATTATATTTCCAATTTATTAAAGAATTAAAAAAAATATTTAATTTATAAAAAAAAACTTTTTTGCAGGGATTTTGTCACAAAATAGAGTGGTGTGCGATAAGCCGGGGCTTCAACTCTTACTATTACTATCTACTTGAACCAATCGATCCCATCTGACACTCGCCATGAAATATATCCCTCAGTTGCCAGAATGAACAATGATCAATAGAACTTTGATTACCACGAATTCTATAAATAACAAAATGTGGGAGTTTTCGTTGGTTGACACTCTTTGTATGTCGGAAGTTTTCTCCGTCTATCTAGACACGTAGCGTATGTCATTGCCGTCACTCAAAAAGGAAAGGGATGACGGGCTTTGCGAGTGCAATTATGCAGAAATGCTTGTACATTACCATGTCTAATCAGCCCATAATTTTGATTCAGTTTCCGGAAAAGTAAATGCAAGGCTTTGGGGCGGGATTCATGACGCGGTGGCTGTTATTCGATAGGTGACGAGCTCAGCAGCTGTTCGAAGCTCTCGCCAAGTCGGATGCCAAATGGTTTCAAGTATTGGAGAAGTAAGTTTGCTTTTCACCTCAGCCCCTACATGGCTAACCCTTCTGGTGGCGCGGGTGAAGTTCGAGACCTCCGCTGGGAAGTCAACGACTGGATTGAGAGACATAATCCTCACGAGGTAATACGAACATGCTTTCACGCATGTGGATATCTCTCTCAAGTGCCCTTCATGCCTGTTTCATTCTGATATCTTCAAGTTTATGCACTTTCCTAATGATCGTGCAAACGACTTGCCAACTTCACCTTCTTTTTACAATTCTCTTATTCTCTGCGCTTCAAAAATTATGATGGAAAGTTCAAGTCATCTGTTCAGTGCATCACTAGACTTTACTTTCCTAGCCTGGCCAACTATACCAAACGATACATTTCTTGGCGACACTGAGGAGGTCAATAAGTACACTTTCGAGCTTGCTCGGAGTAAGATCGATGAGCTCGATTCGATATTGACCACGGTTTGTGAAAAGTCTGGTTTGCAATCAGCCTGCATCCACTAAAGTTATACAGTCTGCCTTAATCGCCGGCGTTGTGGCTGCTGTTCACTCGTGGCCGTCTTTCGACAAATCTCCTTGGCCAGCGAAGACGCTCTTTGGAGCTTCTTTCATCCTATCACTCATGTCTGTACGCAAAGCAGAGGTCGACAGATGATATGGAACGGCTCTGACCTGTTCCTCGAATTTTCGATTATAACGATGGCTTTTGAATACGGATGGATGATTCTAGGTGCTGCTGTGCAAGTCGGTTGGGATTGGGGCGAGAATGACACGAAGGTGCGATCTTGTTCAAAGTCCAGACATCCGCCTCTATTTACCAAGACACAACTGACATCTCGTGCTTCAATAGATAGCAGCTGCCTTGCTCACCGTTGGTATCCTTTCTTTCACGCACTGGTTTATCGCCAGGCTGATGACATACTCTCGGTACAGGCCTCCTCCGGCACCCTCTCTTCCCAAACCAGCATCGATCGCCGATGAACCTCTGCCATACTCAGCTCTTTTCCTCATGCCACCTCTAGACATTACTGGACTTCACTATCGAAATTCTTCCGCCGGGAATGACTCAAACTCGGTTTTTTCCACACCCCCAGGATCTCACAGCCCACTCTCATCGCATGGATAAAGGCAGGATCGGTCTATTTAATCCAAGCACACGTATAGGAGCAAAAGAGAGAAAAGGACTGAAATCGCAGTCGAAAGTGTCCTTGCCTGTCTCTTTTCCCTGCATTCAGAAATTGCCGAACATCTCTACCCACTCTGCCTAGAGATAATGAGTTTACACGTACCCAAATATTCACCTAGAACGCAATCGAGACTGTGGGGCCCGAAGATCTTGTTTTCTTACACATTTCTTCGGTTTGGGGTTAGAGATGGAGAACGTTTTTATACTTAGATAGTATGATAAGTCAATGCTCTACGATAATCTGCATCTTCGTTCGGTTACCGGGTTGTTGGAGCAAACAAGCAAGATAAGTCTCGAATATTCGATGTTAAATATTCACAAACCTACATAGAATTATTTTAGATAACATCTTCATATTCTCAAAGTGAAAAAATTCTTTGATTCCAAGTAGAGAAATTCATCCAATTATCGCTTCGCGGTAAATCAAAAAGTGCATAACGATGACCATAATTATCAACATCTCTTTCTATCACAATCTCATCTCAATCCCGAACATCAAATCTCAACCCCTTATCTCCTCCTTCCCTACAACCACCGAATCCCATCCTCCCATTCCTCCCCTCTCCCCTCCAACTCTTCACCGGCCTTCCAAATTCCCCACATTCCCCTCTCATCTCCCCTTCCCTCCGTAAACATCTTCCCCTTGACTTCCTAGCCGGTTTTGCCCAACTGAAAATTCCTCTTCTCTCAATTACTACCCATGTATTCCTCCTCCTCCTTCTTCTTCTTCTTCTATTTCCTCCTCTTTCCCATTCATAACTTCTGTTTCTCCTATGATAACTGTCATTGTCATTCCATTGCCTGTCCAATTCTCTCCCTCTCTTCCCT
Source organism: Botrytis tulipae (assembly GCA_004786125.1). NCBI lineage: Eukaryota > Fungi > Ascomycota > Leotiomycetes > Helotiales > Sclerotiniaceae > Botrytis > Botrytis tulipae. Next base: position 23,131 of record PQXH01000299.1, read on the forward strand.
TCTCTCACCACCGCTTTATCCGGCCTCCTAATTTCATCACCATTGCCATCACCATCACCATCACCATCATCACACTCACACCTCATCTCCCATTCCCCTCCACCCCCACCTCTCGCACCACTTTTCCAAACCCTTCCTCGTCCTTTTTCGTTACCTCTCCTATCCCCATAGACCATTTCATCTCCATTCCCATCTCCATCTGCGCCATACCTCGCATTCCAGCCCGCAGATCGTCTATCAACACAGCACATATACCCAAACACCAATAACACCAGAAACCCCACTATAGAACCCAACACAATTCCCACAATCGCACCACTGCTCAAACTCGTCGTCTCCCCTACATTGACTTGTGGCGTCGTTGACCCGGGATTCACAACAGCAACCGTGCTTGTAACTGATCTGATGGTGGCAACTTGATCTTTAAATTTTGAAGCAGTGCTTAAATCGAGAATAGCGATAGTGGTAGAAGATCTATCTCTTCGAGTGATATTCTGCGTAATCTCCTTTGAAACACGAGGAAAACTCGTCGCGCGAGGAACATTTCGAGTCTGTCGGGCTATAGGAGCCATTTTAATCGTGACTAGTGGGGTGATTAGAATTTCACCAAGCAGGCTTTGAGAAAGTTCCGAATTTCATCAGTCGACTATATCCATTGTATTTATCATACAAAATCGACCAAAGGGTTTTATAACAATCGTGATGCTTTTCTGAATACGCCCGGTTTGTTTGAAAAAGTTGATAGCCTCATGACGAGGCATTTACACGGTGTGAGGTTTAAGCCGCTTGAAGAGGGGGTGCACAGATTTACAACATTTATCACGGTCAAATTTTCCAGATGTTAAAATCCGAACCCATAGATTGGGTAAATTGCATTGCAGTAAACTAGTGCTGTCAGCATTGTGTAGCATATATTTCAAGCTGATTTGTCGAGATTCAGAGGCATATGTACGAGGAGGCTGAAGAAGGTAAAGGTTACATACATGCAGCCGATGAACGACTTGAAAATCCTGGTTACTCTCTCATCATAGTATCTCTACCAGTTTTGATCATAGTTATTACCAGGTTGACCAGTGTAAGCGGGAAGATCTCCATCCAATAATGTTTGCCAATATTCCCAATCCATAGGAGTGATATCAGGCATTGAAGTATCAAGAAATGAATCTGAAGCGAGCCATGGTTGTTCTTGGGGCATTTGCAGTGGCATTTGCATTGAAGGTCCTGGTTGTGATGGTTGTGGTGGTGATATGTAATCAGGTGGCTTTTGTCTAACATAAGATTCTGCTGTAGCTGGCATTTGCCAGTGATTAACCGTTCTGAATGGATCCGAAATATCATCATGTTGTTCTATAGATCTTTGAACTTGGTCGTGCTTTTGTCTTTGAGATCTTAAAATTGATATAAATCTTGGCGGGGTAACTTGATCTGGTGAACGACTACCTTCTTCTCTTTTCTCCCAGGCTTTGAGTACTAAATTACCCAAGGCAAAGTATAAGCTACTTTTAGTATCGTTAAGCATTTCTGCGCGAAACTCATATGCAAGTTCGACTTGTTGCCATGCTTTATCAACTAATTCTCCCCTTTCCCTACGTCGAAGTTCGCTGAGCAAGTATATAAAAGCGTCCAATTGAAAATGCACATGAATATGCCACAGATATCTTTGAACAAGCTTCTCGGAATTACCTAAACCATCATATTCAAGCATCTTCAATGATTCGTTGAAGAGCATATCTCTTTCCTTCTGTGGCATACTTGCACCTTTATCGGGATATTGTCTTGGATGATGAGCCATTAATCTCATTGTACAAATGATTGATTTTGCGACATATATCGATAGTAAATGTAAAGGTATCGATGGATCACAGTATTGCAAATACTTCTCCTGGAGTCTTGCCTCCAATTCATCAATTGTTTTATCCTTTTCGGCAATGACATTTGAACCAGGAGGAATATCTGAAGGACCACCACCGTGATGGTCGCCGCCTCTATGTCCACCACGGCCACCTCCCCCATGTCCACGTCCCCCATTGCCAAAGCTATTAGCTTTTCGTATAGCTTGTGAAACTTCGTATCGAATACAACAGAAAAGCATTTCAGTTGCACCTGCGCGCTCGGGTGGAGGTTCTATCATGTCGGGGGTAAGATCGCTATCGCTAACATTTAGTGGTAGCTTTGTATCGAATTTTGCAAGCCACTACGTAGTATCAAGTCAGCAAATCTTGAATGTCGATGAGAAATGACTACGAGCTGAATGTAGAGGTATAAATCTGTAGTGAGGAGACCTGCAAGGCCGAGAGCAGATGAATATCGAGGATATACTTACGGCGGGGAATCCAGCTCCACACAGTTTCGCAGCAAAACTATCAAGGAAAACAATTTGCCACCAAACTCTTCTTCTCATTTCCGTGTCGAAAGGAGATAAATTATGAGACGATCCATCACGATGAATACCCAATCTTTGACCAATTCGAACGGCAGAGCCCGTCAAAATCCAAAATGCATGAGCATCATAATGCTTACGAGCTGCAAGCTAATTATTTGAAGTCAGTCGAGAAGTAGAAGGGTCATTTGAGTATGTCAGAGAAATATGGTGGGGTCGTTTAGGTCATTCGGTTCGAGTAAAAGGAGACGAGGGGTGTTGATTATCACTTACAAGAAATAAACAGTAAGCTTGTAAAGAAGTCAAATTGAGAGATTTAATATATTTGACATTGATAAGAGCTTGTTGAGTGGCATGAGAATATCTGGATAAAAGTATTGATCTTGATTCATTGAATGTACTTTCACATTCATCGTCTTTGAGCGATCCGATGGATAGGAGGTATATAACGAACATTAAGGCTTCTGTAGGTTTCGGAATATGATCCATATCTGATGTTGCTTCTAAAATCATCTCTTGAACTGTAGGAGCATGAAACAGTTTGATCAATGGATTTACATTGGTCAGAAAAATTTGCCATAACCTGAAGATTGTGACAGGTTGTGGATGAAGACTTCTGAGATTTCTTTTTGAGCTGATCAAGTTGCCAAGAAGAATTGTTGATTCCTCGGGAAAGAGAGGATTGTCATTGCTATCATCTTCTTCCGATGAGACTTGAAATGCTTCTTTTGGATCTTGTAATTCATTGCTGAGATTCTCCCAGACGGTACTAGAACTAGTTAGCAATGCATTTGAATGACCTAGTCGGGTAACAGAAGTACAAAGAGAGCTACCCACTTTTCTATGTAACGAGAGTTACCATGTTTAGAGTACAATCGACCTCTTCCCGCTTTAGAACCACGAGCACAGCCCATAGAACGATGCCCATGTGATTCGTGAGAATTATGATTACATCCATGTTTATGTGAACCATGGTGATTATCGTTATGTTCGGTCCCGGTTGCTGTAGTAGTAACTGGATCTTTACCTTCATTGGCTATCGAAAGGTTTTGTGGATTAGGATTGGGCGTCTTTTCTTGGCGACTTGAAATTGATTCATCAGCATTTCCGCCTTCAGTGCCACTTGCATTTGCACTTCCAACACCACCAGTAACACCATCGTCTTCGATTCGAATTCCGTTAACTCTCAATAAATGTTCATATTTCCGTAATCTTGCTGCGACATCTAATTCGCTAAGCTTCCGTCTCCTTCGACGTGGGGCAGCAGGTGTACTTGGAATACACTCAGCATGTGCTTTGACGCAATTTGAACATTGAGGTTTTTGCCGGTCGCATCGCACTTTTCTCTGCTGACAGAGAATACAAGAATGACCACGAGTTATCTTTTGATGGATTAGTTGGGCTGGAGGTGTTGGTATAGTCGGGCCCGGAGGTTGAGGAGTTGATTCCATAATGATATGAAGATCCAAGTCACCCTGGCCGTAACCTATGAGAGAGAGGATGATTGATGTGATGAAGGGGTCGTGAGTTGACGATGTAGTTCAATGAGTTGCCGATGTAGTTCAATAACTTGACTCGTATTGTATTCGTATGTACCAACCACATTCGTATCCAATGGCCGAAGATTCGGAAACGTCGGGAGTTTGGGTCGAAACTATCAACGCAAGCCTTTCTTGCTGACTTTTTTCCCTTCTGCCTTTGGATAAATGCGTGATCGGATGCTTCAATGTGAATGAAGTCTTCAAAGTCATACAAATACCCCTTTGGGGATATATCAAGTGATATATATGGGAAGAAGTAAGAATATTCCGAATTGGATAGTATTCAATATTGGTGAAATGATTGTACAAGGCTACAAGTGGTGGTGGTGGTGGTGGTGTATACTTGGTATGATCACTGGTGGATGTATGTATTGATGTATTGATGATGGTGCTTTGGTTCTTGGGATCAATTTCTTGAGGTGTCGGGTGTCGGGGTCGGAGGTTCGGCGTCTCTTCGGTCCCGACAATGTTCTTTCCCCAATTGTTCAACCTTTTTTTAAAACTTTCTTATTGGATGAAGAGGAGGAAGAAAGACTTGTGAGCCTTGTGAGCCTTGTGAGCCTCGTGAACCTCGTTATTGCTTCATTTCGTAGGATGTAGGTGTGAAGGTAACAGGACAGCACTTTTCTTCTCTTGAATAGTAGAAAAACTACTGGATTTCATTATCTTCTGTCAATCTATCTTACCCTTTGATCCCTCTTCAAGCTGTGTATACATGTCCAGTCAGGTTTTCATAACAATGCAACTCTCTTACTACTGACATTATCATTCTACTCTCCTCTAGTCATAAGGCTCTATGAAATCTTACTGTCTTCAGATTTGGGTGAGTAGCGAGTCTATCAGCCTTCTGTTCTCACCTTTTCTTCTTCCAATACTTCCCTCGCCAAACCATCTTGACATGATTTCTTTGCACACACAACATTGAGGTCGAGTATCAACAAAGTACCAATTGGTCGTTACTCTACTTCGATTCAGAATCCAAGTCCTATAAACATCGTACGTGCTTCAATTATGCTTTCTCGTCCATCACCCCGAGGTCAACGACTTGATCTTATAAGCTTCCTAGCTCAAGACCCATTGCCAGCTTCGATTTCTCATATTGCATCTGAAATCCAATTCTTGATAGAATGCCCTCAAGTAACTACTGACAAGAGAAAAGCCAAGATGGTCCGTCCTGCGATCGAATCGGATAATTCTGGTGAATCCGCAGCAGTCAGCTCCTTCGGGGTTCCATTATCAACCACTTCCAATCGCAATGGTCGCGTCAATCGATGGGGAACCAGAGTCGACGACGCGAATGGACAATATCCTGGACTAGGAAAAATGATTGTCACTATGTTGTCACTCTACCTGATCACGCTGATTGTAGCTCTTGTAAGTCCTTTCCTTTGCAGACGCGAATTCATCTCATATTCCTCGAATTTTACCCTTGATTGTTCCTTCTACTTCCAACCCATTTCATATATCTTCTCTTTCTCAATATTTCTTTGGCTCAGAACATCCTAAGACCTCTCAAACAATGCAAACTGTTATTTCTACATACTGCAACTCCGAACTTCCAACACCTTCCGTTTACGAGCAATGCAGTGATACTAACAAAACTTAGGATCGAACAATTCTTAGTACTGTTATCCCAGCTATCACCAATGAATTCAACACACTTGAAGATGTCGGATGGTATGCATCTGCATATCTTTTAACAAGCTGTGCTACTCAAATGGTTTTTGGAAAAATCTACAAGTTCTATAACTATAAATGGGTTCTCATGATCGCAGTTGTCATTTTTGAGGCTGGGGTAAGTGATTTTTCTACACATGTGTGTACCACTGTTTTAAATTCATATTTAGTCTGCTGTATGTGGCTTCGCCTTAAGCTCGAAGGTTTTCATTGTTGGTAGAGCAATTGGTAAGTCTTCCTCTGTCCTTTTTTATATCAATCTTTCAAACTGACGCAGTGAAGCTGGCCTAGGTTCTTCGGGTATCCGTAAGCGCAATTGATCCATGACTTGAGTTTCTCTGTTTTAGATTCTGCACGAAGCTTACACATACAACACTGTTGTTGAGTTGTGTTGTTTCTCTTCTCCTTCTCACGCTCCGCGAAAAGTTCCCCGGCAAGACAACCACTGACCATTTTAATTTGTAGTCAATGGAGCTATACTAATTCTGAACGAAACCGTGCCACTTCATCGTCGCCCTATTTTCATGAGTGAGAGATACAGACCACTAGGAAACTCAAGTATCCCAAGCTAACATGGAAATAAAGGTTTATTATGGTGTATGTTCGCTATCGCTACAGTATGTGGACCTTTGATTGGAGGTGTCTTCACCGAGAAAGCCACTTGGAGATGGTGCTTCTACGTCAATCTGCCAGTGGGCGGAGCTGCTGCATTCATTCTATTCCTCGTTGTCAAAGGGAAATCTAGGGGCAATACGGACACTTTTCTCCAAAAGCTTCGAAGAATGGATCCCATCGGAACACTCGTCTTCATTGCAGGTATAGTTTCTATACTCTTAGCAATGCAATATGGAGGCGACCATTACAGCTTGGGAGATACAAGAAGCATCCTCCTCTTCATTCTGGGTGGCATTTTACTTATAATCTTCGTCACAATCCAATTAACGTCTGGAGATGATGCAACAGTGCCAATTCGAATTATCAAGCAAAGATCTGTTGCTTCGGTAGCATGGTTTTCTTTATTCAACTCATGTTCTTTCTATCTCGTTGTCTACTACATTCCAATCTGGTTCCAAGCTGTTCAAGGCCTTGACGCATTCGATTCTGGTCTTCATACACTCCCACTGGTCTTAGCTCTGGTCTTCGCCACCCTATTCGCGGTGATATTCCAAAGATCCATTGACTACTATGTTCCAATGATTATTGTATCATCAATCATCGCACCGGTTGGCGCAGGACTTTTCACCACATTACAAGTAAATAGTGGACCAAAAGAGTGGATGAGTTGGCCGGTTATCTTTGGATCGGGTCTCGGCTTAGGTATACAGCAGATCAGTTTGGCAGTTCAAGAATGTCTTCTAGATGACGATGTACCAGTTGGTCTTGCACTTATACCTTTTTTCCAATCTCTCGGCGATACAATTTTCGTCTCTGTTGGTCAAGCCGTCTTCTCTCATGAATTGGTCAAAAATCTCTCGGCGCTTAATCTTCCCTCCTTACCAACCTCACTTATCTTACACACAGGTGCTACAGAACTTCGAGCTCTAGTTCCGGCAAAACATCTCCCAGAGGTTTTGTCAGCATATAACGCAGCTATCATGAAGGTATTCTTTGTGGCTATCATCACAAGTGCTCTTACGATTTTCACCGGTCTAACTTTGGAATGGAAAAATGTTAATAAAGTCAAGAAAAACTTTGAAGTTACAAGAAGATCGATTTATCAATATCATGGTGAAGGAGACTGTCCATTTCCTTTGTATGATTCTGGCAGCTCTGAACACGTACAACCTGGACATGTTGATACACAGAGCAAGCCTTTTATGGAAACGAAACTTGGCAGCGATCTTCAACAACAATTGGAAACTATTAGGGAGGAGCGAGAAAAATCTAGCTCTGCTGAGACTACCTCTCATGTCAACAAAACTTCTACTGACACGAAGACCACTGTAGTTGGAGCTCCAGATAAGAATGAGGATGAGATTAAAATTGTGGGATGAGTGGACATGTTATGTTTGTGGATGAAGAATATCATGGATGAATAAATGAGAAATGATGGATATGAGATGAGATAATGGAGTACATTTTTACGATAGCTTGATCTTTACGCTTCTAGTCAAGATGGTAGAGTTGCTTTTTTGTACATACCATGAGGGATAAAATAGTAGTCTCGGATAATGTATGAAAGATAATTGCAATCTTGAAGTCTTCTAATTAATCTCATCTGACTTTCGAGTTCTGGGAGTAGAGAAGACAGTTTAGCTACGGATGTTACTATTCTTTGAAGTTTCAGTTGTTGAATCATTATATCATCTTTTTTGAGCCCCTTTTACTCTTCGTTTCTCACTTCGAAAAAAAAAGATGGTAATCAACCTGTTTGTTGTGAATTATTGTATTAACAAAATGGTCTCTTTTTCTTTATCTACTTCTTTACATAATCTCATAATCCTCTCCTCTCACCCTCCTCTTCCCCGCACTCCCAAAAACCCCCTTAATCCCCTCCCCCACCTCTTCCACTCCCCCCTCCCCTTTCCCCTCCCCTCCC
>PQXH01000300.1:0-30956 GCA_004786125.1 Botrytis tulipae
TTTAATAGTTTAATAGTTTAATAGTTTAATAGTTTAATAGTTTAATAGTTTAATAATAGAATATTTATGTTCTTATTTAGTTTCATATTCAGTTTTATATTTAGTTTTATATTCAATCTCGCATTTAATCTCTTATTTAGTTTCTTATTTAATTTCTTAATCCTTCTATATAAATTCTAATTCAAATTCTAATATTGAAAAACATTTAAGGCAATTGTGCTTTAGGGCTCGTTTGATTACAAAATCCGTGCTGAATCCATTGAAATAATCCGTTTTTTGTATTATTATAGATTTTGTAGTGATAGTAATTCATTTTAAAAAGAATAGATTATTGATTTATAGTTTTATAGTTTGTATATTAAATTTGTTATAAAAATTAAATTTGTTATAAAATTTATTAAAATAAAAGAAAATAGAATATATATATAATATATATACAAATTAAATAGAATAATTCGAATTTTCAATTTATTATTATTATTTGAATAGTTAAATAAACAAATATAGGAATAGCTTTATTTAAATTTAAATATAATTATAAATTCTAATTCAAAATAAATCTATAACTTTAGATTTTATTTATTATAACTTCAAGTTTTATTTATTGAAACTTTAGATTTTAAAATTTATAAAAATTTATATAAAAAACAGATTATTTTAATAGATTTAATAAAATCTACTTTTTTTTAATTCTTATTTTTAATTTGTATTTTTATTTTTTTATATAAATTTATTAAAAAATATAAATTATTCAATATTATTTTAAAGTAATTTATTTTTATTTTATTTTAAAATATATTAAATTTATTAAAATATAGATTATTTAATAAAATCTGTAATTTGATATTTAAATATAAATTCAAAATCTATTTTCAAAAATTATGGAAAATTCAATGAATTCAGCGCGGATTTGTACATCCAAACTAGCCCTTAGATCTTAGAGCTCATTTGATTGCAAAATCCACGCTGAATCCATTGAAATAATCCGTTCTTTGTATTACCATAGATTCCATGATAATAGTAATTTGCTTCAAAAAAAGTGGATGATTAATTTATAGTTTTATAATTTATATATTAAATTTATTAAATAATTTATTAAAATAAAAGGAAATAAAATATATATATAATATATATACAAATTAAATAAAGTAATTTGAATTTTTAATATATTATTATCATTTGAATAATTAAATAAGTAAATATAAAAATAACTTTATTTAAATTTATATATAATTATAAAGTTTAATTTAAAATAAATCTATAGTTTTAAATTTTATTTATTATAACTTTAGACTTTATATATTAAAACTTTAGGTTTTAAAGTTTATAAAGGTTTATAAAAAGAATAAATTATTTTAATAAATTTAATAAAATCAGTTTTTTCTAGTTTTTGTTTTCAATTTATATTTTCATTTTCCTATACAAATTTATTGAAAAATATAAATTATTTAATATTATTTTAGAATAATCTATTTCTTTTTTATTTCAAAATATATTAAATTTATTGAAATATGGATTATTCAATAAAATCTGCAATTTAATATTCAAATATAAATTCAAAATCCATTTTTAAAAAGTATAGAATATTTAGTGGATTTAGTGTGGATTTGTATATCCAAACTAGCCCTTAATACCTCTATTTATAAATACATCTTCAAATACATTTCCTTTCAATTAAATCAATTGATTCTATTACTGTTATAAAGCTTATTCTAAAACTAATAATAGTTTTTGAAAATTCTCAATTGCTTTAATTTAATTACTTCTTTTCCAATAGAATGTCCTTTTCTTTTAAGATTGTATATTAGATTGAAATAATGTTATAAACTCTCCCTTTTGATTCTGTAAACTATCTTTTTTACTCAATTAGAAAAACTAAATTACAATCAATTAAAAGTTTTGTATATTATTTATAATTAACCAAAAAGGGTTTTATGATTACATATTATAAAAATAGCCTGATTATAGAGATAATTCTGCTTATATAATATGATACAAATCGGTTTTCGTTAATTCTCCGAATTCATTATTCTATAAATAATAATGAATATTAATTTATAAAAATCGAATTGTAACATATATATTAATAATCCAATTCTTTATTATTTTACAGATTTCATAACATGTTTAGATATTTTCAATATAATGAAGATTTTGAAATGAGAAGATAACTTATTAAGTTTTATTAGTATTATCAAAATTATAATAATCTTGGTTATATATTATTAATAAAACTATATATTTTTAGATTGTTAGATAATTAAATAATATATTTCTAAAGTATATATGAAATAAGCTTTGTGAATATTAAATGGATATATATATTAGTTCTCTGAAATATATTATTTATAATATAAAAATTAAACTTATTAAAAATGGATTTCAATAACATAGGTATTATACTAATAATTATTCAAATAAAATAATTTCTATAGCAGTATATTATTCGATTGATATTATCAAAATATTTTATATATTATTATATAGATTTTATAAAATTATTTGTAATGAGATTTATAGCTTAGGTTTTGATAAGATTATTATATTTCAGATGATTATAAAAGTTATTAATAATATTACTAAATTAGATGGTTTGATATTTATCTTATTTGTTTTTAATATACCTTTTTACATGATTGCGAATGATTTTTGAATATTTATTATTTAATAATAAATTATTATAATTTTCAAAGTTATAGCAAAAGTTTATAAATTATATAGTTTTATAAAAACACAAAAACTTACAAATATATATAATAATCTTTTAATTATCATATGTTATAATTTATTATTAAATAAAATTGTTTTGATTTAAAAAACAATAATAATATCATACTTAATAAATAAAAAGAATCTTTTTTTCTAATATAAACAAAAAGATATAAATATTTGAATTATTTCATAAACCTACAAGATTTCGATTTATATTAATAAAATTATATTATGAATATATTAAAATTGATTGATTATATTAAGAAAGTTAATTATAATTATAATGTTATTGATTTTCTTGATTCTATTAATTGTAATACCTTAATAGCATAAGTGGGAATTCTATACAATACTCCTATGATATTCTATGTTGTATAATACTCAATTGGGATATAATGTTTTAGCTGTATTTTTGATTAGATATGATATATGCATTTCTAATATAGTGGAAGTATTGTCAAAGTATGACTAATTAATCTCTATAATTAACTTTTATAGGCCTTGAAATTATAGACCCAAATCCTTGTAGCTAGTCTCTATAAAGCTTATATTATAGGCCTCAAAAAATAAAAAATAAAAGTTATAGAATGAAAATTTAGAGTGATTAGTTATCTTTTAAAGTGGGTTCTAGCAAAAAAAGCGTTTTAATAAAAAAAAGGAAAATTATATTTAATAATTATAATAAAGCTTGATTACCAATCAAGCTTTGTATTATATTATTATATATTATATTAGAGCTTTATTCGAAATATAATAAATTTTATAATTTTAAAATTATTATATAAATATAGTCTTATAAACAAATAATTTATAGTATTCAAAGAATTCAAAGTATATATATCAATCTTTGAAATAATATTATATATTGAATTACAGAGGTTTGAAATTACTATTAAATAAAATATAAGTTTTTCAATTTTTTATATTATTATTATAAAATTTATAATATAATAACTATATTATAATTTAAATATCAATTTTAATATTATTTTATTAAAAGCTTTTTTTTTTAAAGTCTCTGATTGGGTACGGTAGGGGTACCGTTCAGGGGTTCGGGAATTGTAGAAGTATTACTCCATTAGTACTAGCATTGTACTTCCACCGTTTTATATCCCTGCTTGTGCTGTTAAGGTAATCAAATCAACTATATTCCAAATTATCTTGAAGAATATAAAATAAATTTGGTAGAATCTAAAAAAATTAGGTTTTTTTTGATATAATTATTAAATATATTATAAAATTTGAAAAGCTTCCTTTGAATTGATTTAAAAACAATTTAATATTTATATTGATATTCTTTTGTCAAATAATTATATTCTAAATGTAGCGGACTACAGGGTAGCGTAGCTTACATAACCAAAACCACCCATAAATAGCATAGTTCGCTTAGCATTAATAAGACAGCTTTTACAACCTTACAATATGTTTGCCCCACCCAATTCGCATTTATATATAAAATTAATATTCTAATTATTTATTGTTAATTTTTTAAATTCAATTATATATAGAGAATTTATCAAAAAGGAGATTGATTATTTAATTATCAAAAGTATATTCAAAATTATATCATTAATAAATATTCCATTAAATATATATACTTTTAAATTATATTTTATTAATAAAATGAAGATAAAAAATTGAGTACTGAATTTAAAAATTATAATAAATTATTTTAATATAATTATTGGTAATTTAATAATTATATTAATAGATTTAAATCTTATCAACTATAAGCATTCAAAACGATAGTAAAATAAATATGTATATTCAGAATATTATTTAGATACCTATATATTAGTACTGGCCCTCGGGGAAAAAGAATTTTTCAGCCTACGGATTCGTAGAAGTTTCTTCTTCCTCTTTGATTATTATAATAATTATTGAAACCCTACGAATTCGTAGACTTCAATTCTTTTTCCCCGACGGCTAGTACTAATATACTAAATAAACTCAAATTCTAAATCTAAATCTAAATCTAAACCTAATTCTAATTCTAATATATAATATTAATATAATATATATGGGGGCTAGCCCTCAAGCCCCAGATCCTCGCTATGCTCGAGTTTAAACTATTGACTTTTATTAAATTTTATTATATTTATGATATTTATGATATTTATGATGTTTATGATGTTTATGATATTTATGATATTTATTATATTCATCAGTGGAATATTAGAATAATAATTCCTTATTTAGTTTCCTTTCATAAATTCTTATATAAATTTTGATTCAGATTTTAATTCAGATTCTAATATTGAAAAATGTTTAAGCCAATTGTGTTTTAAATATTTATTCAAGTTTCTATTTACAATTTTTTCAAATACATTTTTTCAATTCAATTAATCAATTCTATTACCATTATAGGGCTTATACTAAAACTAATTATAGTATTTGAGAGTCTTCAATTGCTTTAATTTAATTATTGCTTTTTGATTGAATTTTCTTTTCTTCTAAGGTTGTATATTGGATTGAAATGATTTCATAAGCTGCTTTTTTTCAATCAACTGGAAAAACTAAGTTCTCTATTCCCCGGCCGGAACAACTAAATCCTAACCAATAAAAAGTTTCGTATATTATTTATCACTAATTAGAAAGGGTTTGATAAATCTACAAATATGAAAATGACCTGCCATAGAGATATATGATTATGTAATGAAGTATATAATCACTTGATTAGCTTCTACGAATCCATCAATTCAAATTATAATGATTTCAATGATATTGATAAATATACAAATCATACCAAATTTACTAATTACTATTTAGAATCATTTAAAATTAATATTCAAAATCAATTCTTAATTTGAATTATATTTAAAGATTTAAGCAATGATTCCGACTCTTTTAAATTAAAAAAACTAAAAACTTATTGAAAAATTATTAAAAGAAACCCCTAAAATTAATTTAAATAAACTATATTTTGAATTAAGTTTTTAAAAAAACTAGAATAAAGAACTCTCCAGAAATTAATAATATAAATAAAAGAATAAACCCCTTAAATATTATTCCTAAGGATACTTTTTGTAAGAAAAAAGATTATTTAAAAAACAAATACTTCAAAGATTATCCTAAATTATTTAATAAAACTATTAATAAAGAACTAATTAAAAAGAATACATTCAAAAAACTATTTAATAAAAAAATTAAAAGCAATGATAAAAAAACGGATTATAATAATCAAAATCCTAAGGAATCTATTCCAAAATCCAAAAGAATTAAAGAAAATTATAAAAGAAGTTATAATAATAATAATTCATCAAATTTTGAAAATAAATTCAAAATACTTTTTATTTAAATTATAATATAAATCATTATTTATTCATAAAAGATAATTCTGAAAAATTTATTAATATCGTTAATAATAAAAATGAAAGTAATATTTATAAAATAAATCAAAAAGAAAAATCTAAAAAAGATCTTAATATTACGTTAAATATAAATTCAAATAAAAATAAAGAATCCAACAAATTAAACAATAATAAAACAACAATCTTTTTATTTTAAATTTATAATATAAATATTTAGAATATATAAATAAAGTACAAATTATTAAAACTATTAAATTTAAAAGAGAAATTTCAATTTAGAATTATATAAAAATCTTAAATTCTTTTTTAAAGAAAGAAAATTAATAATAATTTTAATTTTAAAATAAAGAAGGAATATTATTATTATACATCTCATTCTATAATTTAATATCCTATATTCCCAATATAAATTGAAAACTAAATATCAATAATAAACACTTTATAATTAAAATCCTTTATAATTCAAATTTGTCTACCCTATTAAAATAATCAAAAAGAATAAGAAACATGGAATCTCAATTAAATTATTATTATTTAATTTAATTAATATATATTAAATAGCTAAATAATAATATTATTAAAACTAATAATAAAACTAATCCAAAGAGCTTTGAAACTTATATCGAAATTATAAGGTCAAGAAAAAAACTAAATGAAAATTATGAATAAAAATTATAAATAGAAATTATGAATAAAGGTTAGAAATTGCAAAATTCAAATTTTAGAAAATAATAATATATAAATGATAATATATAAAATATTAATAATATTAATATCAAGAAAAATATTAAAACCTTCACGGCATGAGCAGGGATATAAAACGGTGGAAGTACGGTACTAGTACTAATAGAATAGTACTTCTACAATTCCCAAACCCCTGAACAATGCTAATACTAATGAAGTAGTACTTCTATAGTTCCCGAATTGCTGAATGATGTTAGTATTAATGGATTAATACTTTTATGGTTTCCAAACCCTTAAATAGTACTCAAACCTCTATACAGTACCCCTACCGTACCCAATTAAAGATTTAGTAAAAAAAAAGTTTTTGATAAAATAATATCAAAATTAATATTTAAATTATTATATAATATTAATACAAAAAATCAAAAAAATCATATTTTATTTAATAGTAGTTTCAGATTTTTGTAATTCGATATATAATATTATTTTAGAAATTAATATATATATTTTAAATTATTTAAATATTACAAATTATTTGTTCATAAGATTATATTTATATAATAATTTCAAATTTATAAAATTTATTATATTCCAAATAAAGCTTTAATATAATATATAATAATATAATATAAAGTTTGATCATTAATCAAATTTTATTTCATTTTTTAAATATAATTTTCGTTTTTTATCTAAACGCACTTTAAATAATTACTAATTATCCTTTACTTTAAACCTATAGATTTTTTTAAAACCGATAATACAAACCTTATAAAAACTAACAACAAAACTTACAAAAATTAACTACAAAAGTTAACTATAGAGATCTAAACCTATAATTTCAAAACCTACAAAAACTAACTACAAAAATTAATTAATCATACTTTCACTATACTAGAAATACATATACCATACTTAATCAAAAGTACAGCTGAAACACTATATCCCAATTGAATATTATATAGCATAGGGTACCATGAGGGTACCGTACAGAATTCCCCCTTATGCCATTAAGGAAAGTATAATATTATCGAATCTTTCAAAATTGAATAGATTTATAGAATTAAATATTTATTCAATAATTTTATCAAATTTGAAGCTAGATTTATAATTAAAGATTCCGATAAATTATATAGAATGAATTATTTGAATATATTTATTAATGGATTCATGGAAGCAAATCAAGTTTTTTTGTATTTATATATTATATAATTATATATTTCTATAATCATAATAAATTTATTAATTTATATATATTCAAAAAAGATTTCTAATAGATTATAAATAATATACAAAATTTTCTATTAATTAAAATTTAGTTTTTTTAATTAAACAAAAAAGAAAACCACTTCAATTTAATATATAATCTTAAAAGAAAAGAAAATTCGATTGAAAAACTAATAATTAAATTAAAATAATTAAAAGCTTCTGAATACTATAATTAGTTCTAAAATAAGTCTTATAATAGTAATAAAATTAATTGATTAAATTAAAAAAGTATATTGAAAGTATATTTGGAAATATATTTAAAAATACATTTGTAAACAGGGAAATTAATACCTAAAGCACAATTACCTTAAACATTTTTCAATATTAGAATTTGAATTTAAATTAGAAATAGAATAAATAGAATAAATAGAATATAAAGAATAAAAAAAATAAAAAGAACAATAAAAAGAAGAAAATTAATAAGAAGAATAATATAAATAATTTAAATAATAATGATAATTTAAACTCAAGCGTAGCGAAAATTGGGGGCTTGGGGGCTAACCTCCATATATATTATATTAATAATATATAGAAATAGAAATAGAATTTAGGTTTATATACTATATTAATACTAGCCATTGGGGAAAAAGAATTTGAAGTCTACGAATTTGTAGGGTTTAAAAATTATTATAATAATTAAAAAGAAAAAAGAACTTTCACGAATTCACAGACTGAAAAATTCTTTTTCCCCGACGGCTAGTATAATAAAATAAATGATTTAAAAGTTCATATTTATATCAATAATAATAAAATTATAATTTTTATATAAGATTAATATAATTAATTTTTTAATATACAATAATATTAATACAGATTTATACATTAAATTCTTTAAAATTAATAATAATCATAATTATAACAGAAAAATAAATTAAAATTAAATAAAGTATTATATGAATTAAAGCAATTTGCTAGAATCCAATATAATATATTCAAGAATATATTATATAAATTAAATTTTAATTTATTAATATTACATAAACATATTTTGATTAGTAAAACATTAGAATTAATATTAAGTATATATATAAATAATATTACAATTATAAAATTTAATACAAACTCAATTAAGGAATTTATTTAAAATATTAAAAAATTGGGATTTAAAAGATTTGGATTTTATAGAAAATTATTCAAATATTCAAATTTAAATTAATAATAATTCTTTTAAATGAATTTTAAAAGAAATTAATAAATATCTAATAGATTTAAAAATGGAAAATTATAATATTATTATTACTTTTACAAATTCGAAAAGGATTTTGAAATACCTTAACGGTACAAACAGGGATAGAAAATAGTGGAAGTATAATGCTAACATTAATAAAATAGTATTTCTGTAATTCTCAAACTTTTAAATAATACTCGAATCTTTAAATAGTACTTAAACTCTTGAATAATATAAATACTAATAAAATACTATTTTTATAATTCTTAAATCTTTATATAATATTTCTATTATTTCTTTATTATATTTAATCAAAAAATTGGAAAATAAACTTTTGATAACATAATATTAAAATTGATATTTAAATTATTTTATAATATAAAATTATTATTAAAATTATAATAGAATTATAATAATATAAATTTTAGAATATTAATATAAAAAATTAAAAAGTCTATATTTTATTAAATAATAATTTCAGATCTCTATAATTGGATATATAATATTATTTCAGAAATTAATATACATATTTTAAGTTCTTCAAATATTATAAATTATTTATTTTTAAAATTGTATTTATATAATGATTTCAAATTTATAAAATTTATTACATTTTGAATAAAGCTTTTATATAATAAATAATAATATAATATAAAGCTTAATTAATAATTAAATTTTATTAAAATTTTTAAATATAATTTTTCTTTTTTTTTGATTATAGCTCTTTTTTTCTATTAGAATTTATTTCAAAAGATAATCACTTATTTTAGATTTAAATTCTAGAACTTTAATTTTTTTATTTTTTTATTTTTATAATATAGATTTTATAAAGATTAATTATAGAGATTTAGATCTAAAATTATAAAACTTATAGAAATTAGTTATAAGAATTAATTAGTTATATTTTAATAATATTTTTATTATATTAAGGATATATATATTATATCTAATTAAAAGTACAGTTTAAATACTATATCCCGATTGGGTATTGTATAGTGTGGGGCTATAGTGGGGGTACTGTACAGAAATCCCACTTGTCCTCTTAAGGCAATAAATATTTTTAATATCAACTGTATTCAAAAATTAATAGAAAAACTTTTTATATAGTTTTAAAAATTAAATGGGACATAGACTTTTTTATATTAAAATTAGTTAGATTTGTTTCAAATCTTAATTCAAATTATATAATAAAAACTAAATGAATTTCTAAATGTTTAAAAAGATCAAAAAGTTCAGAAGTTCAATATATAAAAAATATTAATAATTATATTAAAGAATTTTCAAATATAGATTTTCAAGGGGATATTTTTTTATAAAATCAATTATTAGTTATATATTCATATATACTAATGAATCTTTTAATTAAAAAACCAAATTTCAATTTCTAGTAATTCAAAATATAATTAAAATTAAATCAATAACTATCAATTTGATTATAAAAGAAATAATTAGTATTCAAAAATTATTAAAAGAATTAAATGAATATAAATAAAATAAATTTGTTTTATATATAAATAATAAGATAATAATATATGTTTTAGAAAACCCCATTTTTTTTACAAAAAAAACAAATATATTATTATAAAGTTTTATTTAATAATACAATTAATAAATAAAGAACTAATCGATTTGATTTGAATCTCTAAAAAGAAATGATTAGCCAATGATTTAATTAAACTATTAATAAAAATTAAATCATTCAAATCAATCGAATCAGTTTAAAAATAAAAAATAAAAATAATAAAATTCTTATTATTATTATTAAAAGATTTCAACTATATATCTATTAGGAGTCAACGTTGTTTTTAATAAATATTAATCAAATCATTTCATAAAATTGTTATTTTAAAAGAACTAATTATAATAATAAAATTCTATTATTATTATAATAAAATAATAACAATTCAATATTATAAGAAACAATTTATATATTCTTTATATTTTTTATATAGGGAAGAATACTATTATAATATAAAATAAAGACTTCTTTATCAAAAAAATCCTTTATTACCTCTTTATTCTAAATTATAATTTATTATTTTGAAAAATTTGAAAAATTATATAGAAACTCGTCGAAATAGAGAATGATAAATGTAATGATAATTTTTCTTTATTATAATATTGATTTGAAATCAATAAAGAAAATGATTTCAAATTTTCAGATTAGATTTTTCATATATATTACCTATCTATATATTATAGGCTATATAGAAGGTTAGAAAAAGCATAAATAAGTAGCTTAGATCCCTATATTAAGATCTTATTTTAGTACCCACTTATATATATATATATATTATTATATAATATACTTAATGTCAATACAAGCTTTTAATATTAGTGATTCTATGTATACAAGAGTTCTGGCCCCGGCTTATCGCACACTAAGCGAAAAAATAGTAAAAACCTTTGTTTTTTCAACTTTTCAACTATATATTGTTTTGATATAGGAATAAATTTGATTTTTGAAATTGATATATATCATTTAAAATCATTGGAATGATATTAAAAATGAATGAAATATTTTTAATGATCTTTTATATAAAGTTGTAGGGTTTTAAAGTTGAAATTTTTAAAAAATGAAAAAAAAAAAATTTGATTTTTTTGTATGGGAAAAACGTCACATGTTAAGAATTTGGAAAATTTTCTATTTTAAAAAACTATAATTTTTTCAAAAAAATCATTAAAAATATTTCATACATTTTTTTTAGAATTAGGGCTTATTTGATTGCAAAATCCATACTGAATCCACTGAAATAATCCACTCTTTGTATCACTACAAATTCTACAATAATAATAATTCACTTCAAAAAAAACAAATTATTGATTTATAATTTTATAATTTGTATATCAAATTTATTAAATAATCTATTAAAATAAAAGGAAATAAAATATATATATAATATATATACAAATTAAATAGAACAATTCAAATTTTCAATATATTATTATTATTTGAATAATTAAATAAACAAATATAAAAATAGCTTTATTTAAATTTATATATAATTATAAATTTTAATTCAAAATAAATCTATAACTTTAAATTTTATTTATTATAACTTTAAACTTTATTTATTATAACTTTAAATTTTATATATTAAAACTTTAGATTTTAAAATTTATAAAGATCTATAAAAAGAATAGATTATTTCAATAAATTCAATAAAGCCAGCTTTTTCTAATCCTTATTTTCAATTTACATTTTTTTTTATATAAATTTATTGAAAAACACAAATTATTTGATATTATTTTGGAATAAATTTTTTTTTTTTCAAAATATATTAAATTTATTAAAATATAGATTATTTAATAGAATCTATAATTTAATATTCAAATATAAATTCAAAATCCGTTTTCAAAAAGTGTAGAATATTTAGTGGATTCAGTACGGATTTGTATATCCAAACTAGCCCTTAGAATATTAATATCTCTTATATGTTAATTTTCAAATCAATTATTTAATAATTGATAAAATAGTTAAAGAAATTAGTTTATATGAGAAAACAGCTTTTCTGTAGGGATTTTGTTACGAAATAGGGTGGTGTGCGATAAGCCGGGGCCAGAACTCTTACATTCTACGAGCCTAAGCTTTCCATATAGTATTATTATAATACCATTCCCAATCAAGCCTAGCTTGTTCCCTTACTAAGCGCTTAACCTGTAATAATATTAAATAAGTATATTAAGTAGTAAAAAGAAAATTTTGTAAAAGAATTTAATTGTATATTATTAGATTTAAACTTGTTCAAAATTATTATTTTTACTAATATCTTTTCTATTAATAATAAGAATTATTTATTCTAAATAGATTATATTATTTTTATAATAAATAAGTATAATAATATTGATATTATTTATTGATTATCTATTAATTCTTTATTAAATATAAAAAAACTATATATAACATTTAAGTTTTTAAATCATACAAATTTAATTCAAGGATTTAATATTAATATAATAATTATTCCTATAATCAATACTATTTTAAATCAAAAGATTCTATTAGTTTTTATATTAATTTAAAATTATTATATAATTAATTTATTAAATTGAATATAATCAATGAAAAGAGATTAATAATTAATATCATAATATTATATTAATCTAAAAAAAATTCTAAAATTATATAAATTAATAAATCAATTAATTTAATTTATGTAATAATAATAAAAAAGCTATATTAAATATTCATGGATTTTATCAATATAAATAAAATTAATATTAGACTAATAAAATACATAGAAAGAATAAAAAAGGAAATTAATTTGATTAATAAAAAATTAGGAATTTGAATTAATAAATAAAGGATTTTTATAATTTTATAAATTTCTTTTTTTAGTTATATATATTAAAAATTTTAAAAAAGAAATCCAAATATATAAATATAAATGAATAAAATGAATATTTTCAATTCATTAGCTAGATACTAAATTAAGCTTTAAGTAAATATAAAAAAAACTAACTCTTTTGATAATACCTATATAAATCTACTGCTTTTTATATATAACTAATTTTCTAAATAGAATACAATATAGACATTTAGAATCTATAAATATATAGATGCTATTTCTTCCATATCCTTTTCAAACTAACAGATATAAAACGGTGAAAATACAGTACTAGTATTAATAGAGTGGTATTTCTATAATATTAATAATACTAATATTAATAGAATAATATTTCTATAATACCTGAATCCCTAAATAATATTCGAAATTCTAAACAATATTAATACTAATAAAATAATACTTCCACAATTCTTAAACATTTATATAATACTAATACTATACCCAATCAAAGATTTAGAAAAAAAAGTTTTTTTTATAAAATTATATTAAAATAATTATTTAATTCATTCGTCAGTATAAAAATAATATAAAAGCTTTTGTATTATTAGAATACTATAAGTTTTATAATATCAAAAAAAAAGTAAAAAATGATATATTTTATTTAATAATAATTTTATATCTTTATAATTTAAATTTCAATATTATTTCGAGGATTAATATATATGATTTAAATTATTTAAATTAAATAAATTATATATTTATAAAACTATATTTAGGGCTTGTTTGATTACAAAATCTGTATTAAATCCGCTGAAATAATTCATTTTTTATATTATTATAGATTCTATAATAATAATAATCTATTTTAAAAAGAATAAATTATTAATTTATAATTTTATAATTTATATATTAAATTTATTAAATAATCTATTAAAATAAAAGGAAATAGAATATATATATAATATATATATAAATTAAATAGAATAATTTGAATTTTCAATATATTATTATTATTTGAATAGTTAAATAAGCAAATATAAAGATAATTTTATTTAAATTTATATATAATTATAAACTTTAATTTAAAATAAATTTATAACTTTAAATTTTATTTATTATAACTTTAGGCTTTATTTATTATAATTTCAAATTTTATATATTAAAGCTTTGGATTTTAAAATCTATAAAGATTTATAAAAAGAATAAATTATTTTAATAAATTCAATAAAATCAGCTTTTTCTAATTCTTGTTTTTAATCCATATTTTCATTTTTTTATATAAATTTATTAAAAAATATGGATTATTTAATATTATTTTAAAATGATTTATTTTTATTTTATTTCAAAATATACTAAATTTATTGAAATATAAATTATTTAATAAAATCTGTAATTTAATATTTAAATATAAATCCAAAATCTGTTTTCAAAAAGCACAGAATATTCAGTGGATTTAATATGGATTTGTATATTTAAATTAATTCTTATAATAATTTTCAATTTATAAAATTTATTATATTTCTAATAAAACTTTAATATAATAAATTATAATACAATATAAAACTTGTTTAGTAATCAACTTTTATTATAATTTTCAAATATAGTTTTTCTTTTTTTGATTATAATTCTTCTGTTTTATTAAAATATATTTTAAGAATCTTTAATTATTTATATTATAAGTTTGTATTATAAATTTATAAAAAAATATAATTTAAATTATAGGTTTTAAAAAAACTAATAATAAAACTTATAAAAACTTAGGATTTGTTTGATTACAAAATCCACACTGAATTCACTAAAATAATCCGTTCTTTATATTATTATAGATTTTGCAATAATAATAATCCACTTCAAAAAGAATAGATTATTGATTTATGGTTTTATAATTTGTATATTAAATTTGTTAAATAATCTATTAAAATAAAAGGAAATGAAATATATATATAATATATATATAAATTAAATGAAATAATTCGAATTTTTAATATACTATTATTATTTAAATAATTAAATAAATGAATATAGGGATAGTTTTATTTAAATTTATATATAATTATAAACTTTAATTCAAAATAAATCTATAATTTTAGATTTTATTTATTATAATTTTAGATTTTATATATTAAAACTTTAGATTTTAAAGTTTATAAAAATTTATAAAAAAAACAAATTATTTTAATAGATTTAATAAAACCAATATTTTTTCATTCTTATTTTCAATTTGTATTTTTTTTTTTTTATACAAAATTATTAAAATAGATAATTTATTTAATATTATTTTAGAATGATTTATTTTTTTTATTTCAAAATATATTAAATTTATTGAAATACAAATTATTCAATAAAATTCACGATTTAATATTTAAATATAAATTCAAAATCCGTTTTTAAAAAGTATAGAATATTCAGTGGATTTAGGGCTTGTTTGATTACAAAATCCGCGCTGAATCCATTAAAATAATCTGCTTTTTGTATTACTACGGATTTTGTAATGATAATAATTCATTTTAAAAAGAATAGATTAAATAATCTATTAAAATAAAAGGAAATAGAATATATATATAATATATATATAAATTAAATAAAGTAATTCGAATTTTCAATATATTATCACTATTTGAATAATTAAATAAATAAATATAGGAATAGCTTTATTTAAATTTATATACAATTATAAACTCTAATTCAAAATAAATCTATAATTTTAGATTTTATTTATTATAACTTTAAACTTTATATATTAAAACTTTAGGTTTTAAAATCTATAAAGATTTATAAAAATAATAGATTATTTTAATGGATTTAATAAAATCAGCTTTTTCTAATTTTTGTTTTTAATTTCTATTTTTATTTTCCTATATAAATTTATCAAAAAACACAAATTATTTAATATCATTTTAAAATAATTCATCTTTTCTTTATTTCAAAATATATTAAATTTATTGAAATATAAATTATTTAATAAAATCCGCAATTTAATATTTAAATATAAATTCAAAATCCATTTTCAAAAAGTATGGAATATTTAGTGGATTTAGTGCGGATTTGTATATCCAAACTAGCCCTTATTGTAAAAGCTTAAGCTTATGATTTCAAAATCTATAAAATATAACTATAAAAATCGATTAATTATATTTTGATAATATTTCCATTATACCAGGAATACATATACTATACTTAATCAGAAATACAACTCAGATATTATGTTTCAATTAGGAATCATACCATATGAGATACTATAGAAGTACTGTACAGAATTCCCACTTGTCCCCTTAACATAATTTTATGATATTATTTGATTCCATAACAGAACAAGCTGGGATATATTACAGTACAGTTGTGATATTAGCGTCAATAGAACAGATTAATATAGCTCTAGTAATCCTTATATTAATAAAATAATATTTCTGTGATTTCTGAATCCCTGAATGATTCTAGTAGTACATTCCATATAATATCATTATTATATCCAATTAAACATTCAGAAAAATCAAAATTCTGGCAAAAGATTGAGAATCTTAAATTATAAGTCCTACAACAATAGAGTGTAACTAGGAAAATCTCGTTTTTTTTCAATAATAATTCTCTATTTTCAAAAATTATTTTGATATATTATTTCAGATTGATATATATATTTTATATTTTGTTACCTAGTATAAATTGTATATCTATAAAATTCTTTCTATATATAACTCCAAATTCATTATACTTTTATTAGAATTTCGATATGTTAAGTTATAATATGATATAAAACTTAATTCATAATTAAATCTTCGATATATTACTGTCATACTCCCAAAAATCCATTTAGTTATTATGATACCCTAAAATTGAAAGATAATTTGATTTCATATTCCTTAGATTTTATTTTATAACATAGATTCTATATAGATTCTTTAAAAAAGACTCCCCATTCAAAGGGAAAAAGAATTCTATTTACAAAATCTAATCTTCGTTTTTTATAGAATCTAATTTAAATTAAATAGGTAGAATCAATTCTTTTCCTATAGAATCTATCCTTCTTTTATAGAATGTAATCTAAAATGACTAAAATCGACTTTTCTTCTATAAATTCTATTCCTTTTCAAAATCTATTCTTCTGTTATATAATCTTTTCTTTTTTGATTATAAAATCTAATTTAAAATAATTTGAATCTAGGTTTAGATGAATAGATTCTATTATAAAATCTAAGGCGTATGAAAGTAAATTATCTCAAAATTCTAGGGTATGAGAGTAATTAAATCATGTTTCAGGGGTATGAGAATAATTTGCTATTAAATCTCATTACGATTTTAAATATAAGTCTTTTTCATGGAGTAATAACTTCTTTTCAACTCCTATCCACTCCAAAGTATGATTAACCACCTTATGTTATGAGCCTACTTGATTTTCTTTTTTTTCAAATTTATATTACAAAATCGAAAATCTAAAACTTTAGAGCTTATAAAACTTATTTATAAACCTTATCAATAATAATTCAATAATATTCTTATTATATCAGAAACATGTATATTATGTATAATTAGTAATATAATTCAAATACTATATTTTGATTGAAAACTACGTGATATAGAAATACTATAAGAGCATTGTTCTTTACCACTACTTCTCCCCTCAAAGTTGCAATAACAAAGATTTTGTGGGTGATTTTGATGTGTCTCCTAATCTTGATATTAATTATTATTTTGAATATTTCAATTCTTTTTTTAAATTATATTTCGATATTATACAGAGAAAGGCAATCGTATTAATGATAAATGTCTTATATACCAAAAATATTATTAAATTATTATAAATCATTATTCAATTCATGAAATTCATTATTAGAAGATTTATCAGATTTGTTAGATTTCTTAGATTTCTCAGATTTCTGAGATTTCTGAGATTTATTATATTCAATTCAAATAGTTTATAAAGCTTCTTATACTTTACTTTTTTTATTTAATAAGGATAATTATATTCTAACATCAATATATTACTGATAATAAATCAGAAAAGATTTCATAATTATATATTCTAGGAATAGAGATATATTCTGCTTTTATACTTCTACCATATATACCCTATAAAATCAAGTTTTTTCTTGTAGATTCAAAAGACCAAATGACTCATTTCATTCGTATCATTTTATTCTTAAAATTTAATAATAAACAATTCATGCTATATATCGCCAAAAAAAAAAAAATCTATCTTTACTGAATATAGTAATCAACCAGAGAATTTAGAGCTCGTTTTATTACAAAATCCATACTGAATCCACTAAAATAATCTACTTTTTGTATCACTATAGATTCCATAATAATAATAATTTATTTCAAAAAAAATGAATTATTAATTTATAGTTTTGTAGTTTGTATATCAAATTCATTATAAAATTTATTAAAATAAAAGGAAATAGAATATATATATAATATATATATAAATTAAATAAAGTAATTCAAATTTTCAATATATTATTATTATTTGAATAATTAAATAAATAAATATAGAAATAGTTTTATTTAAATTTATATATAATTATAAACTTTAATTTAAAATAAATCTATAGCTTTAAATTTTATTTATTATAACTTCAGATTTTATATATTAAAACTTTAAGTTTTAAAATCTATAAAAATTTATAAAAAATATAAATTATTTATTAAATTAAAAACAAAATTAGCTTTTTCTAATTCTTATTTTCAATCTACATTTTTATTTTCCTATATAAATTTATTAAAAAAATATAAATTATTTAATATTATTTTATAGTAATCTATTTTCTTTTTATTTCAAAGTATATTAAATTCATTGAAATATAAATTATTTAATAGAATCTATAATTTAATATTCAAATATAAATTCAAAATCCACTTTCAAAAAGTATAGAATATATAATGAATTCAGTGTGGATTTGTATATTCAAACTAGCCCTTAGAAACTAAATAAATAAAGGTTTACCGGAAACATAGCGTATTTAGTAAGTAGATTCTAGAACTCTTACTATTAAAATAAACGTAGAGAAGGGCTCTGCGCGACGTAAGATATTGAGTCTATACAAGGTCGATAGTAAGTTCTAAAATATAGTAATTTCATGCTTCAAAAGGCATAATAGAAAGTCTATACATTATAGATAGTTACCCAGCTAACTACTCACTATTATATACTTTCATACTCATATTTTGATTTATTATAAATATAATATATAAATTTCTTTATTTCACTCTCTCCACATTGTCATTAATAATACTAAGGGCCCATTCGAATCGTTTTTTTATTTTGTTACCAAAATAAGTTTAGTAGATTTGTTGACTAATAATTTAATCCATATTTTATTAATATAGACTTAGGGCTAGTTTGGATATACAAATCCGCACTAAATCCACTAAATATTTCATATTTTTTAAAAACAAATTTTGAATTTATATTTAAATATCAAATTACAAATTCTATCAAATAATTTGTATTTCAATAAATTTAATATATTTTGAAATAAAAAAAGAATAGATTATTTTAAAATAATATTAAATAATCTGTGTTTTTTAATAAATTTATATGGGAAAATGAAAATATAAATTGAAAATAAGGATTAGAAAAAATAGACCTTATTGAATTTATTGAAATAATCCACTCTTTTTATAGACTTTTATAGACTTTAAAGCTTAAAGCTTTAATAAATAAAATCTAAAGTTTTAATAAATAAAATCTGAAGTTATAATGAATAAAATCTAAAGCTATAGGTTTATTTTGAATTAGAATTTATAATTATATTTAAATTTAAATAAAGTTATCTCTATATTTGTTTATTCAATTATTCAAATAATAACAATAAATTGAAAATTCGAATTATTTTATTTAATTTGTATATATACTATATATATATTCTACTTCCTTTTATTTTAATGAATTTTATAATGAATTTGATATACAAACTATAAAACCATAAATCAATAATCTATTTTTTTTGAAATAAATTGTTATTATTACAAAATCCATGGTAATATAAAGAGTGAATTATTTCAATAGATTCAGCGCGGATTTTACAATCAAATGAGCCCTTATACTCATAAATCTATAAAATATAGAATAATAACATATTAATAAATATTAATCGATATTTTATTATAAATTTAATGAAGTTGTTATATAAATTTTCAAATTTATTAATCTATATTTAATAGCTTTTTATAACTTAATATTAATATTTAATAAACTCATTTTATTGACAACAAAATTCAAAATAATTTTATTAACTATATTAGCGTTTGGTAAACGCACATTTAGACTATATTTGTTATTAATATTGTCTAAAAAATCGATTCGAACGGGCTCTAATAGTTAGAGTTTAATAATTCTAAGACTATGAATTTCAGATAGTTTAGAATGATTATAGTAGTCAATAAACAATAAAAGTAACCTTTATAAACAGTCTGGATATTGAATCTAGTTTAAAGATCAGGAATCAATCTTTTGAAAGTATAAAACTTCAATCAATGTACAGCGATACTTCTCATTCCGCTATATAGTATGACATGAATAGTTAACGCTTTTGTCCTGTCGTGAAATCCGAGATTCATGATAATCATTGAATGAACTAACGAGTTTCACACTTAACTATCTTAACGAAATTATCAAGTCTGAACTAATACAAAACTAGAGATGAAAATAGGGATTGTATAAGGAGCGAGGTTAAGAAGATAACAATATAAGAGTAGTTCATATTCCAAAGCCAAACCCATCATGACATCATAAGCGCGTTTCGTCCCATTTCGAATCATCGCCGTGTAGGAAAATGGTGCTCAACACCCCCCGCCGCCACCGCCACAACCACCACCCCCTCCCCCTCCACCGCAACCCCCGCCTCCTCCACATCCGCCGCCACTTCCTCCTACTGCACCACCTACACCACCTGCACCACCTCCTCCACCACATCCACCAGCGCCGCCACATCCACCAGCTGCAACAGTACCTCCACAAGATCCTGCTGCACAAGCTCCGGCCATACCCACGCCAACAGGCATCACGCACGGATCCCCTGCATAGTAAGTCGGAGCACCAACGTACATCGAACTCATGTACGGTCCATACATCATATATGGATAACCCCAAGTCGTGTAATAATAATCATCTCTAGGAGGGATAGTTCTTCCCTTCTGTTCAGCTCTTTGACGAGCTTTGTCGTAGGCGCGATTCATTTCGGATTTGTTTCTTCGGCTAAGTCTATCGAGGACTGAAGCACGGGTCTCGGAATCTTCGACTCGAACAGCGGAGTGCGCGCTGATGTGTGCGCTATTGTTGGGGTCACACTGTAAGACTTGGGATTAGTATTGCCTATCAGGAATAAAATTCGAAAAAACACGAGGTATCAACGCTACATGTGGAAATAAAAGGAGTACATAGGGTGGGTACTATTAAGCGGAATTTATAATCGAAGCATGAAAGCAGGCAGTAAAAACAAAGAAACCATTGAGTTCCTTATCAGTTTACTTACTTGTCTTGCTGCTCCAGATGTATAGAAAGTATCCAGAACTTTTTCGTGCTTGGAGGTTCCGAATACGCGGCTTGACGAATCAATATGCTTGGAGCGAATGGCTGAAAAATATTAGCATGCATTGGGTGGAGAGAGGACAGACATTACCTTCGCAGTACCAGCAAGTGCATTCAGAATACACTTGCCTATAGAGTCTTTCATAGGTCTTGCTTGTCCATTCGAAGGCAGTAGAGAGAGCATCTTCTTCCATCTTATCATCATGGTCGATGAATTTCTGGCACTTTGAGAACGTATACTCGTAGTATTGTTTTGGTGATAGTTGATGAGTATGCCATGCCAAATCAACATCCAAGGTTGGAACACAAACCTCTTTTGGATGGAGACGCATGATTTCAATGAATCTTTCATACTTTGTAAGTAATCGACTCATCGTCTCTCGAGCAGCCATGGAATGAAGCCAGTCAAGACTTGCCATTTTATCGACAAACACACTCTGACGAATTACAGCGCCTCCAAGTTCAAGCGCGAATATCGAGGAATTTTGCCAATATCTCGACATCATCTTTCGAACTGAGAGGCACTCTGTTCGTAGCAATGTGCTCCTCCCTCTGTTGATTTTCTTTAGGGCTGATTTACTTCTGAATGTTGCCTCAATAAGATCCCTAACATCAGTCATAGAGGGCTTTTTGTTAGGCTTTTTATCAATTAGTTCTAGCACCCTTACCTTCAGCTCAATAGCAATCATACGATTGGGGAATGCATTTTGGTGCAAGTGACCAGATTTTGAATCTGGGGCATCCGGAATGCCAGTACTCGGAGATAGAATTGTTCCCCCTAGAGGATAGTTTCTCACGATCAGATCTTCGACCTCTCTCTGAAACTTGGCAACTCGCAATAGATCGTGATTGATTAGACCACCGCATTTGTGGCAAATGTGTGATAAATCCCGATCTCCATAACCTGTACCATTCATTTCCATAATTCTATTAATATTAGTAACAATTCCCAACAGACTAGAACGAATTTCATACTCTTTCAGTGATGGCTTTTCGTTTGCAGCGCATGTAGTCCATGGAATTTCCAATACCTGAGAACAACGCGGGCAATTTAGTGTCTTTGCTGCATGATCATTGGCATTGCTCCAATGATGCCCTGTGGCATTTGTGAATCTTTCTTTGGCTGCTTCTGTTACTTGGTAATTGAAGCTGGTATCAATAGCTGTATCAACAGCATGCCAGGGCATGCCTGTTGCCCACAAATCTTTCAAACCGAAACGCATACAATCTTCCAGGTAGTTTCGAGGGTTGAGCATCAATGAATGCCATACCATGAGAACATCTTGTTTCAATATTAGGACATACTTTGCGTGAGTGTAAAATTTGAAATGTAGAACACACCTATAGGGGGCAACATTGACGTGCTCCAAACCTGAGCTACACCCTTCTTCGGAAAATCGATGAAGCCCGTGTAAGTCTTCATGTAACTTTGCTGCAACCTAGTGGCATGCTCTTGATCACACAATACCTTCAACCACCAATCCTCAAATCTCTCTACCGCTCTCGCAATATACAGAGACCATCTCTTTTCTCGCATCGCTACTAATGCTTTGTCACGGTTCTCGACGACCGGAAGTTCGCAAAGTGCATCCCATAAACCAAACAATCCATCGGTATAGCCGACATCTTCTTTGAGACTATGAAAAGTCTTTAACAACTTGAGGTGTGCAAGACATAGATCTTCATTTGGAAAAGCAGGAATACTTGATTCCGAGACATTGAGATTGGAAAAGGCAGCAGTCAGATTTGATTCGGCGGGACTATCGGTAGCTGTGTAACCTGGTGGTGCTCCGTTTACTATGGCTGAGGAACTAGGGGACAATAGTGAAGATAGGTGCTCGACATGAGCGGAAGGGACGTCTTTCTCGGGAGACTTTTCTTGGCCTCCCTTGTGGATTAGTTTATCGAGAAGAGGCATAGTGTGATGAATGGTTCTCTACTCCAGCCAGAGTAAGAAAGGAAGGTTGCGTATTAGGTGCGGAATTTAGTATAAATCGTAGGTGTTGTAGCTTTATGACTCGTTATGATAATTGTGTAAAATAAAGTTGGTGCAGGAAAGATGGAATGTAAGAAGTGGACAAGGAGATTCACCTACCATATATATGGTGGATTAGTCGATCGCATTCACGAGGTGGAAACATTCTGTGCATGCGTAGATAGTCAGTATGTAGCGGAATGCAACGATGTTACACCTTGGTAGTGAGGCTGAGATGTGCTGTGCAGAAATGACAGGAAGAGAAGATCGCCCTGGCTATGACGCTAGAAGATTTCTAGAAGGAAGGTGCAGATGTAATCTTATCTCCCGCTTTAACATTGATGTAGCAAAAGTCTGTCGTAAAATCAATTCCGATGACTGTCAGATGATACTTAACGAATGCTTGATAAAGCTTCTCCTCCAATCGACATTCAGCTCTAGTCTGTTGCCTTCGCCAGCCTTTCAAACGTAGTGGGGGCAGTAAAGTCAAAGTAACCAAGACACGTTAGAGAGATTAAGGCTTAGCATGAATTTCCAATCAAAGTTCCCTTCCCGAACATATGGAAACCCGGAAGGATGGCTTCAGCCGGCGTGCTAACATCGGGTTAGAACTTAGAGGAACACCGTGGAGGCTTAGTGTTGATCATTCGGTCATTCTCCTCCATGTTTCGTTCTTTTGCGGGGCAGAATTCAAGAGTGCCTCGAGAATGGCAAGAATGGGCACTCTCGACGCATCCGTGACGTGACCTCTGACCGTGCCTACCATTACGCTCACGTGATACATAGGAGATCTCTCAGAGCTCGGACCCTTCTTAGCCCTTGTTTGGGTTCTAGCCAGTAATTTGTTCAACTGCCAAATCTGCGTGGGTTTGATGAAATTCATCGGACGGAAAAAGAAGAAGAAGGAGAGATATTTGAAGAATATACTCCTATTCTCCTTTTCTCCTTTTCTATACCACCATCACTTTGCATATCTCTCCCATATCATTTCAGTCTCTACTGCTAGATTAATTGTGTGCTGTGCTCAAATGCTACCTTCTTTATGTTTTTAATATCGGTGCTTCGTTATGCACTCTTCCTTCTTGTGCCTCTCTCTTTGACTTTCACCTCTTATCTTTATTTGTACCCTGCATTCCATGGTTGCGCTTTTCCTTCTCCCGAATACAATGCTTCAGAAGCATACGTCAATACACTTCGTCAACACACGCTTCCAAATCTGTATGATTCCAGCAAGGTAGCACCGTTCAGGCTCCTCGCCTTGGGGGATCCTCAACTCGAGGGTGAATCATCCATACGAGATGTCGATTCTGTCAATTTGCCCAATTTGAAGAAATTCTTTGGAGATTCGGGAATCGTCAGCGGCACAAAGCATAGCCCTCTACAGCGTGTGCGACACAGCCTCCATGATATAATAGATTTCTGGCTCGACGACCTTCCTAAGGCTTTTGAAGTCTATCGCAAACGATTTGATCACATTGGTAATGATTATTATTTGGGACATATCTACCGCGCAACACACTGGTGGCTGGACCCTACACATGTTACTGTACTTGGAGATCTTGTGGGGAGTCAATGGATAGATGATGAAGAATTCGATGAACGTGGGCGAAGGTATTGGAATCGGGTATTCAAACATGGAGAACGAATTCCGGATGAGATTATGTCGCCGCCCGCTTTCGACTTTCAGAATACAATGATGCTGGGAGATGATGCTGCGGCATGGAAGAAGAGGATTATAAACGTGGCAGGTAATCATGATGTTGGGTATGCTGGAGATATCTCGAAAGATCGACTAGCTCGATTTGAGCGCGTTTTTGGGAAAGCGAATTACGAACTCCGATTTCAGCTACCTTCCAACCATAATGCTTCTCCAATTTCTACGACAGGCATCCAGACAGATGAGAGGGATATTCCTGAAATTAGGATTATGATCCTTAATGACATGAATCTCGATACGCCTGTGTCGGACAAAGACCTCCAAGACGAGTCATATCAATTCCTTAATGACTTGATAAGTACTTCTCACGCCGTTGAGCGATCCGCACTTTTTACATTACTCCTCACTCATATCCCATTATATAAAGACGAAGGGATCTGTGTAGATGGACCGTTCTTTGACTTTTTCGACGGAGAATTCGAGAATGGAGTTAAGGAACAAAACCACCTTTCCCGCGATGCCTCAAAAGGTATGCTAGAAGGTGTATTTGGCATGAGCGGTAGTGCGCATGTAGACGGGCATGGCATGGGGAGACATGGTATAATTCTAACCGGCCACGATCATGAAGGTTGTGATATCTATCACTACATCAACCAAAGCTTACCTGAAGAGGACCGAGAGTGGAGGTGCGATAGATACCCAGAAGCCAAACATCTAGTGAACCAATCAGGCATACCTGGACTGCGTGAAGTAACTGTACGGAGTATGATGGGGGATTTTGCTGGAAATGCGGGATTGCTGAGTTTATGGTTCGACAAAGAAAGTTGGGAGTGGCAATTTGAATTCGCGAATTGTGGATTGGGTACTCAGCATATTTGGTGGTTTGTGCATATTTTGGATTTCATCACGGTGATTTTAAGCATAGTTTATGGTGTTTGGCTCGCGGCCTTTAAAGCTCGCTCAATTTTGGGACTATGCGAGTATGGGAAGAAAGGTGGGAAAAAGGAGAAGAAAGTAACCTTCGAGATGACCCCAGACACTGGCGTTAAGCCAGAGAATTCAAGGGGCGGAACTGACAATGCTGATAGAGAAGCTAAAGGGGATGTCACCAGGTGTCGCGAATGAGAAATGGAGTCAAGTCAGGATTCCTTTTAATAATACCCCGGGAAGATAGATTAATCTGGATAGATTGTATTATCATTGTTCAAATCCAAAGCAGAAGTACGCTCTACATGAATTCAGTTTTTCTGAAAGGTTTCTGCTTTAGAACCTCGTTGCCAGCATTTTATTGTCGAAACATATATATACATGTAGATTAACTCGCTCTTCGAGACAGATATCCCCCCTCTCTTGGAAAATGAAACCAATAGTGGTACGAGTCTATCAATTATTTGGTGCCTTCATTTCAGTGAAGATTATACCGTATTTGTTCACGCCGAATAAATTCGTCAATAGAAAGGCTTAAGAGATAGAACCGGCTATGATTGTAAGCCCAAACAAGTGGATTGGTCGCTGGCATTCACCTAATACCTCGGATAGCTGGAGATGAACAATGCTTTCAGGGGGTTTTCATCCCCCTTTACACAAGTATAAGTTTTGTTCTCAGTGGGCAACTTTCTAAAATAGCCAAGACGATATGAGGTAAACGTACGCCAAGTCTTATAGACCACATCTGCAGCTCAAACGTTTTGTCTCTTATTTGATCGCTCTTTCGATATACTGTCAAGATGTGACAGTTGAAAGCAATGATTCCCAAAAAAAGGACCAGTAAAGATATACTTGCACCGACGAGCAACTTTTGGATATCCATGTATCAACCTCGAGGTGGGCATTTGGGTAAATTTATGGCAGCATTCATCTTCAGAAAGGCGCTGAATGGTAGAACGCCGGAGGTTTCAATCTATTATGTAGGTACTCGAGAAGCATAGCCGCAAAACAGATCTTGGTGAATCTTGAAAAAGGGTCAGTTCACTTGTAGCTTTATAGACTCCCGGGCAAAAGACTACGTTGAGAAGGAAATGTAAATTGCCTCACTTTCAAGTGTGGATATTGCAATGTCCAAGCAAAAGTGGAAGGACCTAAGAACATTCGAGCTGAGTTGAAAGGCAACTCAAAGCTTTCAAATACCATCCAGCTGATCAAATTATTAAACCGAGACTTGGCGAAGAAATGACACAGAAACTTTGACAAATTCTGCCAATGATATTGTACCCAGGTAAGATCCAAGAGCATGCTCAATACAGAAGATGCCATGCCGAGAAGGATGCTGCCGTCCAAATTTCCGAGTTCAGAGTCATGAGTGAATCGTCACGGTCCAACGGAACACGAATTACTGATAAATCTACTGGTTCTTCCAACGACATTCCAACATCCAAAGTCGCGAACCGATCGCCTTATCCACTAAAACCCCCATGAATAGTAGTGACCATACTTCTATAATTTTATCTCACGCATGTTGTGCGCCAAGCCTAAGAATATTGGAACTTCAATCTATATAACTGATGTTAGCTTGCTTGATACCTTCCATGTATCATCATTTATGCCTGAATATAAGGGCGCCTGTGTGTGGAGAATCAGTGGTAGTCTGTTTTCTCCTAATTCATGTTATCTCGAACAAGTGACGACACTGCCAACGTCCTGACCTTACCAAACTTATGTGAACGTAAGGAAGATGGGAAGCTATATGAATGGACATTAGAATGGTGGATACGTAGAAGACATAGATAAATGCGAAGAAGATATAAACGATGGAATGAGGTATAACTGAAAGGTAATGTGATTTACGATGTTGGTGTTTGCAGCTGCAAACAGGATCAAATGGAGGGATTATGAAGGCCACCCAATTTAGTGTTATTAGGTCATTTGATGTAGGTAATATGGCGAGATGCTTTGCCTCACTCACTATGTATGTTTTGACGAGGTGTGTGGTTATGAGTTTGAGCGAAGACAAGATACCTACCTAGTATCTCTAGAATGGATTCAAATCTTTGAATCGCAATACCATGGATTGATGTGACAGAACAATACAGCACTAGATACATACGGCATAATTGAACATAAGAGCTGTACTTCATGTTGAATCCATTCAGTGAATGACAATCATCCTTAGCTTCCTCACTTTTGAAAATTTCACCTTCATATATCTGCCACTTGACTGCTTCTTTTCCTCAAATACACACACATCACACAACTTGAAGTTTCACGTCAAAATACTGTTGCTTGTCACAACTCGATTTCTCTGCACGTTGAGCATATTTTCAGAATGCAAAACAACCAAGGAATTATGAGACTATCATACGAAAGCATTTACGATGAGATTCTTGCGAAAGCAACAAGCTCACAATACGGCTACACAGATGAAGAAGTCAACAACGTCTTGAAAGAGATGCAGGAAAATTACCAGGAAAGATATGCCGGAGAAAACTACGATCTATATTTTGGTGATATCGCATGCCCCAATCAACCCTGGTTGGTCGAAAGTTGGGCTTGGATACATTTATGTATGTAGCGTCTTGGGTTCATCATTCACTTTGATACTGATCAAGCTGCAGTCCCTGAAGAACCTCGACCTTGGCGCTTGTCAAACCCTACAGAAGAAGATTCAGAATACTATACGTCGCTAAATAGACATGCGGTATACTTATTCCGAGCCACGAGCAAAAGAGCACGAGTTACCGGTCGTGTAGAAGGTTCCGTTTCTGTGGCGGCTCAGCAGTGGGATACCGAGCCGGTTGTCAAAGATGGATCTGAAATGGATGCCGAGCCGACACTAGCTGCAAATGACGATATTCCAAGAAAACGATCCATGCAAGCTAATGAGGAAGCACGAAAGAAGATTAAAACGAAGAAGGATGTGTAGATTGTAGCGAGCGCGTTGAGTTTGAAGGCGAGGTGAAATATTGATGCGATCAGTCGTTTGCAACTCTTGCAAGAATATTAGAGAAATGAAGCACTCCAGTCATAGCAGGACATGTCCACTTCACAAATCGTAAGATGATAATGTTGGTGAACCTGGAGGAAGTCGGCACCACGGCGGTGACCATAAGAGAACAGAGCTTTCCGAAATCGCTAATTGAGACCTGTAGTGTCAGTCATATCAGACGTGGCAATGCATTGGTTGAATAATTCGGTCTCGGCGGTATGATGTGATTGAGAGTACGCAAGAGACTGTGGAATAGAGGTGTTCAGAAAGTTCAAGCTGGCTCTTTGTTAGGAAAAGCGAGTGCTATGTATCGATGCAAAGATACAAGCTCTTTTTCAAATGCAGAGCTGGCCCAGCTGAATCTTTAACTCTCTTCTCAACAGGTTTTAGTCGTTCTACATAAGTATATATGTACCCGGAAGAGCTACATGATTCGACGTCGAATATTTCACTGGAGGTTAAAGAGAATGTCTAAAGCCGGTGACCTGATTCATTCTGGGTCTAATCAAGGTAGAAAAAGTGGTACTATTGGTTACTAAAAATACAAGACCCTCCCTAGTGATGCATGTGCGTACTTCGTAGTCATTCGTGCAGTCTAGACTCAAGGCATCGCATCTATATTTCTCCCGTAGTGTAAGCACACCTTCACATGTCAAAACTTGAGAGCGTAGTTGGTCCAAGTTAACTTTGGCCATGCGTCAGACAGATCCTTCCACGATACGAAGCTCGGCTTCAATTGGTATAGGATGCACAATATTGAAACACAATACAAAGGGGTGGTGCATCATCACGTATACCCAGCCATATCTAGTTGGCACTGATGTATCTTGAAAGAGTTTCTGATGTATGATGTGATAATTGATATACGAGTATACGAGATATGATATATGGTAAAGCGGGTTTCGTCATTGGTAACTGATATTCATGAGAAAGGAAGAGATTCACATTCACACACTCGAGATCATCCTACATATGTGCCGTATCGGCGAAAAGAAAAGAGAGGCTTGATAGGTAACTAACCTTTAGCGGGCGATAAGAGATAAGACACTCAAGATCTTTGATCACTTTCACATGGCATGGCACGGCTGCTTCTCAGGTAAAGTTACTACCACCAGTACCTAGGTAAGTTAATAAGCATGTTTAAAGCAAAATACACAACATCAAGCCATGAGTACCTAGTACCTACCTAGGTATACGAGAGAAGCCTCCTTCCCCTCTATAATGTCAAATTGAGGAATGTTGTATAGGTACTACGAGTCGGTAAGTCAGAGACAGAGATTACATAACTTTTGATCTTGATGTTGTTATGTTGTTGATCTACCAGTTGGTACAGGTACGGAACGGGTACGGAACGGGTACGCTCGAGGAGTCCAGGTGCGTAGTAGACTAATAGTAGTAGTAGTAGTAGTAGTAGTAGTAGTAGTAGTAGTAGTAGTAGTAGTAGT